>CM007332.1:0-34375 GCA_000333855.2 Endotrypanum monterogeii
CCCTAACCCTAACCCTAACCCTAACCCTAACCCTAACCCTAACCCTAACCCTAACCCTAACCCTAACCCTAACCCTAACCCTAACCCTAACCCTGACCCTGACCCTGACCCTGACCCTGACCCTGACCCTGACCCTGACCCTGACCCTGAGGGTGCCCAAATCCCTGTTCCCTCCGCTCCTTCAGGCCTCACCCCGCCAAAACTCGTTTCCGGGCGCACGATCCCTTAGAAAGGAATATAGCAACACAGGACACACGACCCGCCCCCCTTTAGGCCAAGACCAGATGGAATAGTATCGGAACAGTATGCAACCTGAAACGGTCGATGGAAAGTACAAATGTACTGTGGAGACCGATTCATTCATCGAGAAGCCATGCCGAAAAGTCCACAACACTTACAATGGCGAAACCCACACAGTAAGTTTGTTCAAAAAGTACAAGCGCACAATATACCAGAAACTGATAAATATATTAGAACGTGAAGAGTGAAGAAATTATTCTTTTATGCTGAATAGGTACACTCAGCACTTCTGTGAATTTGGATACAAACGATACAGAAGCAGCTCGTTAAGAACCATCTTGCAAGAACACTTCACTACCATAAATAAACCCCAAATGTTCCTACGCCTAATGCAAATGGGAAAGTGAAGTTTTCTTTTGGCGCAAGCCGCACTATTTACACGCGCCATACCGTAGCGTAAGTAAATCAACATAAGCTTAACAATACATTCATGGATTAACGATATACAAACGAAGAGGAAAACAAAATGTCTATGGAAAACAGAAATCAAAAGGATATCCCGAAGCACTTCTTTATTAGAAGCAAACGGGCGCCTTCAAGAAAACTCTATGGGGTGTTTTTTTTTTATCCAAAAGCATATAGTTCTTTTTTCTTTGCATTCGTATCAATCTATTTCTGCTAGTGAGGACCTGAAGAATCCTTTGCCGAAGAAAAAGGATCTTGTTCCGGGAAAATGCGGTTGGAGTGATGATTTAAAGAATCAACGAAAGGACCTTGCACCCTCAGAATCCCAGGTAAGGAAATGTCGAAGAGTGCCGGCTTTTCTATAGCGAAAAGGCGCGCAGGTAAGTGCCATTGGAAAAGAAAACGAGCTACCGCGCATATGGTGATATTGAAGGCGCCGCTTGGTGTTTCACCTTCCTGGAAAAAAAATCTTATATTTTTTAGCTTTGAATAAGGAACTGCAAAGAGAATCAAAATGACTTTAACTAGTTTTGTATTCATGTTTTTGGTATAAAATGGAAGTTATGACGTTGAGGAAAGAAAGTACTCCGATTGGCAGTTGACGAAAAGTTCAAGGCAGCTGATATTATGACCTGCCCTAGACAATTTTCGAAGACGGAACGTAGCCAAGCGGAGAAAGCGGGCGGACGGTGAATGCAAATGCATGCTTGCGCGCATATCGTGGAAATGACGCCGAGGTTCATTTGGAAGAGGTATGAAATTCCCCAATGGAAAACGATCCGCCCAATATCCAAAAGTTTCCACCATCTTCTCGCCATTCGCGCCTACCCCCCCCTTAGACATACACACAACCCTACCACGAACAAAGAGTTACATTTTACAATGCATCGTGACTTTGAAAGCTGGTGTAACAACGGCGGGCCTGCCCCTTGAAGGTGTGACGGCGGACGATGGGAACATCACAGCCATCATCATCTTTTCGAAAAAAAACAACCTTCATTTGAAACTAGCCCCTCCGCCCGCCGGTACGAAAGAAATAGCTACCGACAGAGTCCGTGCCCAAACGGCTGATCCCAGAGATCCTCAGTCAGGGAGAAAAAGTAGGCTGAAGAGGGTGTTGATGAATCGAATCCCCCTAGAACTCTCATATGCATCGTTGCCGAAAGTCTGCCCTCGCACACCCACAGCCAATAACAGAAATAAGAAGTCGCCTTTCATGGAGAGGCAGGTGGCGTGCTAAAAGTGACTGCTCCTTTGGACCCCGTGAGCAAACATAGGTCAACGGCTCCACCCATGATCTGCCGATCGGTTCAACCTTTGCGTGCGCCAAGCGCTGCGGTTTTTTCGTTTCCCTTTTGAAGAAAACGACGATGCGTCCTCTGGCGAAGTCAGGATCATGATAACAGAGTCGACAACTCTTGCCTAATAAAGCGGAGTAACAAAGGATATGTATCTGCCCACATGCGTGATCATTTCCAGCCGATGCCCGCATCCGTTTTTCCTTTCTAATCTATATGACCTTGCGAAACTACCAGGGAGATTATAGGTTTTTGTGAAGAACGGACCCTTCTTTTATCCAGTTGATGCGGATATCACCGCACACAGTGGAGATTGGTTCGCTCCTAAGTAGATGTCTTTTCGTCTGGGTCTTTTTTTTTTAATATCTCTTCCTTTTTTTGTACTTCGGGCTTTGGTATGTTAATGTTGCCTTTTTTTAGACAACCTCACCTTTTTATGGAGCAGGTGTATGGGTTTTCTTTGAGCTCTTCTTTTTTCGGTCATCGTCGATATGACATGTGAGTTTCAACTTGCGTCGTATATCGTAGAGGCGGGGTACGCGGAAGTCAAGAGTAAGGTTCTGTCTCCTGTGTTTTCCATCAACCATTCTTCTAAAGGGACTGATTCCCTTGAAGAAAACTGCAATGACGTAGTGATATGAAGTTGATCTAGCTGCATAGTGTGAATGAGTTGCATCAGCTGTTTCAAGATCGATACGCCGCTTCATCAATGCTGAAAGAGCCGTATTCAGGTCTTTTATTTCTTCAGAGGCGTCATGAACTGGGCGCACGCCTTCTCGACTGCGTTTCACAGGTGGTGATGCTTGAGTGAACTGGTAAAGTAAGGGTCTTTTTTTTGTTTGCAACTTTGGTGAGCTGACTCTCATGGATAACTCCTCCTTTATTCCTTGATGGGGAGACTGCACAGGCTACGCCTCAGTTGCTTGACGATTAGGTGGTAGTTCCAGCCTCGGTGACGGTGCTCTTTTTTCATTTCGTGTGAGCGGTGTGGTATATGCACTCCCTTTCTACTTCAGACATTCTCTCTCGTTTGCGCGTCGGCTGTGTTGTTGTCTGTTGTTGTTTTTTATCAGCAGATAAGGTGTTTCCCTGGAGTGCTGTGTCGCGGGTGTCGTGAGTGTGTTTTTGAGAACCCAAGCGGGATTAATTCATGTGGATCTTGTTGCTTTTATGTTCAAGGTGCCTCATCGCAAATGCGTGTAGTAAAAGTGTCGAGGTCACCTTGGTGTGGGTTTGATAGATGAACTAGTCTATGGTTATCTTCTTGTGAGAGTGAGGTTTTTCTTGGATTTAAAAGAAAATGCTCAAGGTCTGTTCCCGATGAGGATGCCAAAGATACGTTAGGAAGTACGTATCCACCTACCACCAAAAAAAAAAAACTGAGCTCATCTTGTTTCTCCTTTTTACCTTCTTTTTTTTTTTACGTTTGGGCTACGCTTCACAGTAATTAGGTGCCTGCGAGGAAGATAATAATGGACGTCCCTAGCGACGATAATGATGTCAGCATGATGATAAATGCTATTAACGAGGTGCAAGCTCTGCTGACATCACGCGAGTTTTCCACCTTCTCTGAAGTCGACAGAGAGATTGGTAAGACTCTAAAGCGATATGAGGCCTTCGGCGACGGGTTTGAACGATTTCATGTGAGTTTAACCAAAGATGCACTGCATTCCAACGACTTAAAGAAGAGTCTGGAAGATATGAATAAGCGTTGCGAGGATCGTCTGAGAGACTGCGAGTCAAGTCAGAAGGACCAGATCAACGATATTCTGCCGTTTATTCGGGACTCATCCTCGATTCTTGTCCACGGCTCCGGGAATTTATTGGCGCTAACCATAGCTTGCGCTATACAGGAGCATGAAGGAGTTCGTTTCTATATCTGTGAGGGGCTTCCATCCCGGAATGGCTACCCGCGTGGCTCAGGCGAGAAGCTGCTAGAGAGGGTACTGGCCACACCGGAGGGAATGCGACTGAAGGAGAAACTCGACAAGTATTGCACAATAGTTCCTGATAGCGGTGTCAGCTCGGTCATGAACAACGTAGACTTCATTATAATGGGTGCAAACTGTGTGACAGAGCATGGCGGTCTCGTTCACTCTACAGGCTCTCTTCAGATTGCTATAGTTGCCGCATTTCGCAGTGTCCCTTGTTACGTCTTGTGCGAAACCTTCAAGTTCGCGCATATATTTCCCCTCTGTACCGAAGACTTGAAGCAGCCGGAGGATGGAACGCGACAAGTGGTTCCCTTGGTAGAATTTGTACCGCCATCGATGATTACACTGATTTTCTCTGAGCAGGGCATTATGCCTCCCTCTGCAGTTGCCGACGAGATGTTCCGTTTCCACACGGCTCCTTCTGCACCCGGTAAGCGGCAGTGAGGAAAAGAAAAACAAGGCGAGGAAATGTGGAGACTCTGCGTGTGTAGGTGCGTGTTTGGCGTACCGGATACCTTTTTTTTTTTTTGCCATCGTGGCCTTCGTCTTTTACTTTCTGGTTTTCTTTGGCGATGGCTCCTGTTCACCCAAGTAAAGTTCAATTGCTGAAGCTCTATCTGATGCTAATACGGCGCGAGAGGGAAAAAGCAAGTAGAGGGCAGGGCGTGGTGATCTCCTCTCGTGTTGCTGTCCGAGGAGAAAGAATGAGCGTGTGCTTGTACTTTGTTTTTTTTCTCTCGTCAACCTGATGAATCCATTTTTTCTTGACATCATCCACTACTCACCTTGAAATCCTTGACTGCATTGAACAAATGCGGTAGCTAGTGTTCTAATCACAACAGAAGAATAGTTGACGTTTAACATCAATGCCCTGCAATTGTCGCCAGGGAACTGCTTTGCACAACCATCTGGGCGACCAGCTTGCCAGCGAAGGTGTTTTTGGGCTCGGGGCTCCTCTAAACGATGCTATCGATCTAAGTGCGATCCAATTGTGGAATAGTCGTCACACCTCTGCGGAGGCAGGACGGCTTTTTGATGTGAACAAATCTGAGAATCAAGATCCGATATCCAGCGACGATGATGAAGAGCTCCTGATTGTTGCGCCCCTTTCATCCATTTGCCGCGTTAAAGGCATCTCTGTGGTGGGGCCTAGAGACGACACAGCCCCGTCACGTTTAAAGATTTTTGTGAATCTGGTTAATGTTGCTGGATTTAGCTCTGTTGAGCGGCTAGCTCCACAGGAGCAGCTCCAGCTTGCGGACGGGAGTAGCGAGGACCGCGTTGTCTACCGTTTGAATGCGGCCAAGTTTTCTTCAGTGTCTTCGCTCACCTTTTTTTTCGACGAGAGCTTCAACGGACAAGAAACCAATGTGCTGCGCATCGAGCTTTATGGAGAGAACACAGGGAAGGCCACGCACCAGCCGGTGGCGACGAACATTGTTTATGAGGGCCGAGGAAACCCGGCGGACCATCAGACTGCTGAAGAGAAGAAGTCAGCGTTTGAGGTGGTTTGAGAGGGGAGGTTTTCCCTTTTCAGTCTTTTACTGACCTTTATGTGGATTTTTTTTGCTTCACTGTTGTACTACGATTCGGATTGAAAAAAAAGGAAGTAGCTCATTGGATGAAAATGAAAGCCTTGGGTTTGGTTAGGCGTCTGCTGAGGAGTTCCTAGTTGTATATGGGTATCATTTCTTCTGGCCACTAGAGCAAAGGGTGTATGTGGGTGTTGTTTTCATTTTTTTTCCCTTACCACAAATCACATTTTCCTTTCTCCCTCCTTTTTTTGCTACCAGTCAAACAATCGAAGTTCTCTAGCTTGACGATTTTTTTGCCCTAGCTTTTTTTTCCTTCTCTTTTTGGCTCCCGTTTCCCTCCGAAAAAAAAAAAAGAATCATGCTCCAGCGTCCTGACAATACCCTTCTGCAGGATCCTTCTTATCCGAAGGATATCAAGGAAGGGCTCACGAAAAATGGCCCAGCGCAAGCAAGCAAGGAGTTATTCCAGGCAGATCCCGCTGTTATTGATCCTCAGCTAAGCGAGGCTGTCTCTTTGGGTACAACGATTCTCGCAGTGTCGTACAAAGGCGGTGTTGTCCTTGCAGCGGACTCTCGCACATCTTCTGGTACGTATGTTGTGAACCGTGCCAGTAACAAGCTGACGAAGCTGACGAAAAAGATTTACTGCTGCCGCAGTGGTTCCGCTGCTGATACACAGGCTCTTGCGGAGCGTGTGTCAAACTACCTAGGGAGTTATCAGACCGATATCGGCGCAGACGTTAACGTTTCGACGGCTGCGAACCTCTTCCAAAAAATGTGTTATATGAACAAGTGGAACATATCCGCAGGTATTATCGTCGCCGGGTATGACCCCATCAACGGTGGGTCAGTGTACAGCATCCCATCTGGTGGCTCATGCGTGAAGCTGGACTATGCACTTGGTGGAAGCGGGTCTATTTTCCTGTATTCATTTTTTGACGCAAACTACAAACCAGGCATGTCCAAGAGCGAGTGCGTCGCCTTTTGTCAGCGGGCCGTTGCACACGCATACAGCCGCGACGGTTCAAGCGGTGGCTTGATCCGCACCATCGCGCTTGACGCAGATGAGCCTGAGGACCAGACAATCCCCTGGAACAAGACGCCCTACTGCATGGAAAAAGATCCCAAGTATCAGAAGCAAGCAGTGCAGAACCAGCCTTTCAGCAGCAGCTCAAAGGTTACAGGTAATCGCGTATCTTCCGTTGCGGCAATATAGAATGGTATCAGAGAAGATGCACTATTATCTGCAGGCGTATGTTTTTTTTTTTATCCTTTCGCATCTCACTTCTGTAGACGAGTTTTTTTCCCTATTTCGGTTTTTCGTGACGGATGGAACGTTGATGTGGTGGCTAGGGGCAGCTTTATGCAAGAGAAAAAAAATCATTGTGGTATAGGGAGATTATTGAACACAAGGTCTGGCTGCACCGAATCGGTATTCGGTGTTCTGAGTAGGCAACAAGTATCGACGGCCCAGGAAAGGATCATCAAACCCTTTTCTTGAGTAAAGCGAAATTACCATTTTGTGTTGGCTCCTCTCTCGTTCGGGGTCATTTGACATGCATTGCTCATGCTAGTGATCTAGTTCGTGCTTTTTTGGCGCACGAGTTTCCTATTCACAGTCAACACGCATAGCTGTTTTTTCTTCCTCTTACATGGATCTCTATCTTGTGAAACTTTCCCTGTCCTTTCCGCGGATGCGCGTGCATATAACTCTTTTTTCCTTACCTGTATTCAAATATCCTCGACAGCCCCAACCGATCTTCGCAGCAGTCTCTTGCTCCAGGGATGAAAACGCAGCTTGCGCGGAAAGGTGTGGCTGCCCTTTACGCGGGACCAAGGATCGCCTCGTTTACAGATGCATGTGAGGCCCCAGTGGCAATGTGGGAGGGAGCGATTCCGTTGAAAGAGGAGCGCGTGTTCAACGATGGAGTTGTTACCCGTGTAGTGAAGAAAACATACTCGCACCCGCTGGAAATTTACCCGACTAATCTGAGCTTCAACGACATTGACTCCATGTACTGCGTTGGGAACGACGAGTTAATGCGGTACTTCCCGGAGGGCCTTGGTGGCAAGATGATGCAGCTAATGCCTCCGGGTCACCCGCGTGGTTTCCTGTATCGGAAGCAGAGCCACCTGTTAAATTGCTTCATTGACAAGGTGCCCTTCTGGCAAAGTAAGGAGAGGGCGCTGCGGTCGCTCACAAACGGGCGGCCGGGGCTGATATTCGATGGTCCAACAGGGAGCGGTAAGAGCGCGCTGCTGTGCCAGGCGGTCCACTACGCTCGCTCTCGTGACATCATCACCCTGTACGTAGCAAATGCAAAGAAATGGACACACGGGGAGTGGTGCTGGCCCAGCACGATCCTTCCAGGTTTCTTCGATGCTCCCGATGCTGGGCGGGAGTTTCTGCGCACGGTGGCAGAGGCAAATAGCTCCCTTTTCCAAGCTTGGGAGCTGAGGGTGACGCCGCAAGACTTGCCTGTTGAGCAAGGGGAGAAGAAGCCGCGCTCTCTCTACGATCTTTGTGGATGGGGCCATCGTGCCGTGGCTCCAGCGTCGATCGACCGTCAGAGCGTGTGTATCAAGTTTTTTTTTGACGAGATAATTGCTGAGAAAACAAAGCCTATCGTAATTGCCGTGGATGGGTGGAATCTTTTTTCTCACGAGACACACTTCCGCTACCCGCACCCTGATTTTCTACGAACGTTGACGACGCTGAACGACGGGTCTACAGATGTGGACCTCTATCCGCAGGAGCTACCTCGAATTCCGGCATCACGGCTTAGTTTTGTGCGTGGCCTCAACAAACTGATTCTTTCAAAGCAGGATCCCAATAAGTTCTTCATTACTTGCACCACGCGTGACTTCAAGCCTTTCGACGGAGTTAGTGGATTCTCTGACGTGGAGAACGACAGGTTCAAGAACAGTCTCGACGAGTACGCTCCATATGATCCTGAGAAAGACTCGTTTTTTCACCCGGTGCAGGTGGAAAACTTCACGGAGTACGAATATAGGGCGTTTCTTCGGTTTGCAGTTAACTCCGGTGAGCTCGCTGGTCTTGGCTGGGGTCCCATGTGGCACTATTCTAGTGATTTCGAGCGGAAGCTGTACAAGATCGATTTCATGTCAGGACGAAACCCGCAGCGCGTGGTGGACCACTATCACCAAGAGCTCGTTTGGCGTTACGAATACAAACGCACACGGCAGAAACAGTACCTCCTAGCGCGGCGAAAGATGTGGCAGGGGGCCGACATGCCCAATCAAATGCGAAGTGGCAAATGAGAGCCTACCGTTTCTCCTTATCGAAGAGGATTCAATCTCGTGTAGTCATGATTCACATATCATCTTGTTTTCTTTTCTATCTGAAGTGTTGCTGACATGGTGGTGGTGGGAGTGTACGTTGCAGCAGCAGTTGATGGTGTCGTTTTGGGAAGGCTGCCCTGTTAAAAGTCTGTTACTACCGCTGATTTCTCGATGCAGATGGAAGCTGAATCCGGTGACATCGAGTGCGACTGCTTACCTAGTTTTGAGTGTATGCAGGTGTGCGGTTTGGAGCATTGGAATCATGGAGGTGGGTATTGATCTCCAAAAAGCGGGCAACAATGTACCTCTGCCGCTGCTTAACAAAGGCACTCAAAAAGGGGATTGGAGACTTCACCTAGACTAGCACATCTCCAATGATTCATTATCTGTCTTCCATCACGCTATTGTTTCCATCCTTTCACCCACCCCCTTTTTTTTCCCTTTTTCCGAGTAACGATATGCTCATGTGCAAGTTCGAAACGGCTCCCTCGTTGTGTACCGCACTTGGGTATAGAAGGTAGTAGACACAATAACATCACGCTGTAGGCCAGGGGTTCTGCCCACCATGGCGAAGCGTGACAAGAGGCGCACCGTCCTGGTGCAACAGAACTTTGATAGCCTGAAAAGGTTCTATGCTATTTCACCGTTAACAGCTGCGGAGCGAGCCGCTCTCCCACCTGTTTACTGTGGGGTCTACAGTAGGCGCGCCGCTATGAACTCATATCACCTAGTAGGCTCTTCACGTGATCAGATTGTTTTGGATGCGATGCGTACATTTGTTCCGTCAACATGTACAAAAGAGGTGATGGATTTGTACCTTGAGGTGGCAGCGCTCGTTTCGCTTTACTTTGATACAAAAGAGCAGCTGCTCGCTCTCCCAGATGTTTGAGAGCTGTTTTGAGGTTGAAAGAGGCCCTTGCCCTTTAACCGGAATAATAATAAAAAAATATGTACGATTTTGACCTGGCTCTCTTTACCGGCGCACTCCTTCCATACTCCATCTTACTGTGAGTCTATCTCTTCGCACGGGGTTCTTGATCCACCGTAGAGACACTCACCCGTTACGGGACCCCTGCACGGGTTTCTCATGAACGAGTCATGCTATGCAAAATATTGAGCTGTCTTCGGTGTTTCTTTTTTTTTACTGAATCTTTTTCTCTCGCATCGTTTTTTTTTTTGTTGTTGTCACGGTGTACTGATTGGCTGCGACTCTTGTTTTCCCTCTACTCCTGAATGTGCTTGCAATTGTTCCACAAGCATCATGCTCAGTCACGGGTATGTCGCATACACAAGGGAAGACTAGTGATGTAGACGGAGAGCTACTTCTCTGGAGGGCGGCAGAACGAGTTAGAGAAGGCGCCCCCTTGGATCTGCCACGAGTGGCTCGGTGTATTGCCTCTGCTACAAAACTGCTAAGGAGGAATAAGAAATTATTGGAACGAGTCTCTGGCGACACGATCGTGTTTGGCCCCCTTCGCGGTCATGCGATTGACTTCGCGAACATTCTGCTTACTAAAGTTTTGCCGCAGCGTTCAGTCAGGAGTATTGTTTTTTTAGGCAACTACATCGATGGGGCTCACCAGTCGCTGGATGTCCTTTTCCTCATTTCAGCACTTATTGTCTGCCCTCGGTTCCATGTTGTGCCTCTTATCGGCAAGCACGAAATGCTTTACCCCATCCAGCCGGAGAACTTCGGATCTCTCCGAAATGAAATGCTCTTGTACTGCAGTCGCCAACACGAGCCCCTGGGCGAGTACGAGAAGATCATGAAAGAGTTTTTTTCGGTTTTACCGATCGCTTGTGTGGTGGACAAGTTCTTCTGCGTAGCTGGAGGACCAGCGTCGGGATTTCGTTTTTTGGAGGAGATCGAGAAGAAGACAGTGACGCAGGAGGCACTGAAAGAGTTTGTTGTCAATGAGCCGATGGACGAAGATGAGGAGCGCATCGCTGACGGTAATGCTTTTGTTGTTTCACAGGGCAATGAGGCAGCGTTTCGTTATACATTTAATGCTACTTGCAATTTTCTTAGCCGCAACAATCTAGCGGTACTGATTGTGGGCATGGAGTACCACACGAATCGTCCTGACTACGATAGTTTTGCTCGGCCGAATCACTACAAGGAATCGATCTACTTTCCCGGATACACTCTGGGACGCATCCATCCCGAGACACAGTTGCCGGCACTGCTTTCGATATTCTCTGCCCCATCGTTCTGTGGGGTGAACCGGAATAATGCGTGCATCATTGAAATAACAAACAAGCGGTTGGAGGTGCAGGAGCTGAGCGTTTACGCAAAGCGCCCCCTGGTGACGCCTGGCACACAAGACCACGCGTTTTCGTGGGCACAGCCTATGCTGGAGCGTGCAATCGTACTCATCGCGCGAGAGATGATTTTCGGGATAAAAGATGACGGGCTCCCTGAGATTGATGCTCACCAAAAGCGATTGGAAGCAGTTGCTGTAGCGAAATTGCGACGCATGTGCGTGCTCCTTCGCGCCCACAACCTTCCTCTCCCCGATGTGCCCAAACTATCTTTCAGTTGAAATTTCTAGCATGCTTTCTTCAGGGATTCGTCTGTTTTTTCTGTGTGTGAAAATTGCATGGTGACCTCAATAGCCACCTGTTTCCTATGCTTGATGACGCTGTACACGAAGCATCCCGAGCCTCAGCGTATGCACACACATGTTGTGTATCTCAGCTCGCTTTCGTATCATGCTCACCTTTTTTGTGGGTGGGAAAGCCTCTGAGAAACTCATCATTCGTATGGTCGCGAGACTTAAATACTGGGCGTCTTGTCTTTTTCTTTGCAGTCGCGGCTACATTTTTTTTTCTCTCTGTGGTGCCGGTCAAAGCAGTCTTCTCAATTTTTAAAATCTTCCCGGGTGACTTCACGTCTGGCTGTGATGTGTGCTCACCGGTCAACTGATATTTTAATCCTGAGGTTCTGGCGGAGATGCAAGCGATGGAGTTTGACGGCCTGCGCAGCCATGCCTCATCCCAAAGAGAAAGGGAATGCTAAGATTTGCATGTTTGTCTTCAGGTCAGCTTCTAGCGATAGTGTCTCTTGACCTGGATCCATGAAAGCTTCACTTTCTACGTTGTAACCTTCTCAAATCCACATTATGTGTACGCGCCTTACCACAGTGATGCGAGGTTCACCTCTTTACAACGACACACCTACTCCCGTGAGTTCCGTTGTATCGTTTTTTTTTTTTAAACATCGGGCTCTCCATCTCTACACTACCAGACACTTTGAAAAGAGAAGGAAAAGCTGTGTTGAGAGTCATGTCGCGTTTGATGCCGCATTACTCCAAGGCGAAAACCGCCTTTTTGTGCGTTGACCTCCAAAAGGGGTTTAGTCAGCGCATCAAAAACTTCCCAAACTGCGTCTTTGTTGCCAACCGTCTGGGGCGCGTGCATGAGGTGCTCCCGGAGCACACCAAGTACATTGTCACGGAGCAGTACCCAAAAGGTCTTGGGCACACTGTGGCGGAGATTACGTTACCAGAAAGCGCTCACATTATCGAGAAGACACGTTTCTCGTGCATAGTAGCCGAAGTAGAGAAGCTCCTAGAGGACGTGGAAAATGTTGTTGTCTTCGGCATCGAGACACACGTGTGCGTCATGCAAACAGTTGCGGATCTCTTGGATATGAACAAGCGTGTTATTCTTCCGATGGATGGCTTGGGGAGTCAAAAGAAAACTGATTTTAAAGCGGCGGTGAAACTGATGTACTCATGGGGCCCCAACTGCGAGCTCACCACCTCCGAATCGCTTCTGCTTCAGATTACAAAGGATGCGAAGGATCCCAACTTCAAAAAGATTTCAAAGCTGCTAAAGGACGAACCACCGATTCCGCTCTAAGCGATTGCACTCACAGGAAAGACGCTGGCAGCATACATACGCTGGGGAGGAATCAGAAGAAGCGGTCATGTAGTCATTTTGTTGGATCCATACTCTTTTAGGATCTTATATTTTGCTCTCATCCCCTATGCGTGGGATTCGTTCATTGCTGGTGGGGGAGGGGGGTTGCACGAACTGAATGCCTTCTTCTTCCCGGTTTTTGTCGGAGAGAGTGCCGGTGGTTGTTTGTGACCTCGGAGGAAAGAGGAGCACCACGTAGCAGTGCTCATTTCTCTCTTTTTTTTTTCTCTCACCTTTATTCATGGTGCATTTTTTTTACGTATGCTTTTTATGTGTATCGAATTCTGTTTTCCTGTTATATCTGGCTGTCTGTTATCGTTCTTCGTTGGAGTCTTTATCTGAATGACGGGGATGAGGAAGCGCGGTGGTCTACATCAAAATAGCAAAACAAAAGAAGAAATCGCGTTGTGGTCTTTGGCATGTCGCCCTGCAGCGATGATTAACATGCCGAGCCGGCCCCCAATGAGGGGTTCTTTGTTTCATTCGGCATTAGGGACCAGTTCTACCGCTACTCGCAAGTTTTCTGTGGGTGGAGCGCTGGACTTAGGGGGCTCCTCACACCTGCAGGATCCCTAACAAACCAATGCATCTTCTAGACCGAGGACCCTTTTGCTTTTTACGTCTACTTGAACCAGAGGGAGGACTCGGCAATGTTCGCCACTTGTTGAGAGTATCCTTTTTTTTTTTTGGCGTAATTTGTTCATTCTTCGCCCTCCTTTTTCCTACCTTGCCTTGGGAGTGTACGACACTGTTTTGGGGTTTACATAGGCCGAGCTTGCGGCGACGTCATTCTTCAAGGGATTCGGTGAGCGGGCTCGCAGCCTTCAGGATGAGTACAGAATTTTCACTGTTGCAGCACCTTGGGGTCAATGTGGAGAAGTGTGATTTCTCCAGGAGTGTCGCCCCTACGACGTCTTCGGAGAAAGAGACACTGCGGGTGTGGGCACCGATACAGCACCCACCGACAAAATCCGGTTCATCGCAGGAGGCACGCTTGGCTCGAGAGAAAAATCGAAAGGGTGTCCACCACCACTACGCAGACCCGACAGGAGAGGTTCTTCTGAGTCATAAAAATGGTGCGGAGGTTCAGTGTCTTGTGTACAAATCCAGGGTTCCTTCGGTTTACGGCGTCAACAAGCAGCTTGCTGAAAAAAAGAAGGCTGAGCGGGAGCAGGTGAAGTCCACACCCGGGTTTGGTAATGGTCTGCTGATAGGCAACGACGAAGGTCGGCGAGAGGAGGCGCGACGGGAGCTATTGAGGGAGCTCCATAGGTGCAATCAGGAAAGGGCTCGTCTGAAGAAAGAGGAGGAACTTCGTGAGCGCGTCCGGCGTATGGAGCAGGAGCGTTTGGTTTTGCAGTACAATGTTGGTAGAGCAACACCTAGGGAAGATGAGGTGCTCCAAGAGGGAGCGGTGCGCGACGCAGTTGCAGAGGGCCCCTCTCGCCGAGAGGCGCGCGAAGACGATGCAAAGAAGTTCGCAAGGGGCGCTTCGATGGCATGGAACTGGAAGGACGAAGATGACCGTCGCCGCGCTGCCGCGGCGGCGCGCACACGGCAACTCGCCGGGGAGAACCTCCTTGCTGCAGAGGAGCGACGCGCAGAACACAAGGCACTGAAAGAGGCGGATCGTAAAAAGGCACATGCGGAAGTCACCAAGATGCAGATGCAACTGGCAGAGGAACACACTAGAGAGATGGAAAAACATCGGCGCGATGCTGAGGAGTTGCGAGGTGCTTTAGAGGCTGCACGTGAGAGTCAGTGTAGGGGTAACGCTGTGGATGCGTGCCGACAAGCAGGTCCTTCGGGGTCCCTTTTTGACGAGGTCGAAAGGCGTGAACGGGAGGCTGCGGTACAGGCACGCCAGAGGTTGGCAGATGACCTGGCTTTTAATCTGCGACTGGCTGCGCAAAAGCGGGAAAGCATACAGGCCGAGCGCGAAAGAGAGCGGCGGCTTGCCGCAGATCGGGCTAGGGCAGAGGTGGAGAGCCTTCGGTGTGATATGGCTCACATGCGCGAGAAACGGCACCAGGAGATGTTGCAGTTACAACAAGCGGCAGAAGTGGCTGCGAAGCATCGTCAGGAACATGCAGATCCCGCTCAGCGCTGGGAGCAATCCATGGAGCCTCTTCTTTTCTGGTCTCCTGCACGGGCGTCACAATCCGAAGAATTCAAGAAAGCTAAAGCGCGCAGATTTTATGAGGATCTCCAGCGACAGGCGGAGAAAAAAGTCCAGGATCGTGCTCAGGAGAGGGAGGCGGAGCGGGCGATGGAGCGTGCACTTGTTGACTATGATATCCGCTCGGCGCAGGAGGCTGCGGCGCACGAGTGTAAGGAGGCCAGGAAAAAGGCTGAGGACTTGCGGCATGCATTGGAGTCACAAATTGCGCTGAAGCGCGCAGGAATGGAAAGGAAGGAGGATACAGGGGCGCATCTGAGCGTCTCACACGTTCCTGCCACGGAGGCAATGCTACGCTATATCTGTCCTGTGACGGGCGAGCTTCTGCCTGCCAGTGCTTACGACTTTGGCGTACAATCAGGACGTAGTCGAACTCGCAAGTAGGTCAACCTTGTCTCTTCCTGCTGTACCCATGTCCAGACAGTTAGTTTGTTCACCCCCTTCTTTCCCAATAGGGACAATGTGCGCGTTTGTGAGGGTTGCTGCTGCCACCAGTAACTGTCAGGTGAACTGAGTGGAAGGTTAGGGTGGGGTGTTGCAGGCGGCAGTGCCCAGTAATGTGTGCTGGGTGTACACTGTTTAGATGTTATACGTGTACCTATACAATTATCGCTCTTTTCTCAGAAATTGAAACCCCCAACAAAAAGAGAGAACATTTAAGGGATAGGGCAGCATGAAGAAGTCCTATATAATTGCGGAGGAGATCGATGTTAAGCTATCGAATGGCGTGGAGGGCTACCAGGAACGTCCCTGTGCATCCGCAGTGCTGTAAGTGCTAGATTGTTCTGTACATGGACAGTTTTTCGGCCTCATCCAAGTTTTTCCGAACACTTTTGCTCAAATACTCAAGGTGGCATGCACATCGCCTAATTTCCCGAAACAGACTCTTGTTATCTTCAGGCCGCAGCGCCTGTGTCATTTTTGTGAATACAAGAGTAGTGCGCGTACACCCAGACATACCAGCTCATACACACATAGCAATCAGTATTTATATATCTATCTATCTATCTATATATATATATATATAGGCGGGGCTGTATGCCGGGTTTTAGTGACGGGCCGTCTAGCGAGAGCAAAAGGTAACATTTTTAGACGGACACGTGCACCCTCCAAGGCTTTCCGTCAGGCCAAGTGATAGGGCCTAATATATCGATGAACGTGTCCCCCACGCTGCCGTAGCAGAATGTTCGACCTACGTGACACCAATGGATAGACGGAATTCGAGTGGTGCCCCTCTGAAGGGTTTGTGGGTTACGGGCATTTCAATACAGGATGTCTACGTATCAGCTCTCGAAAAGCAGCTACTGCGGAGGGCAGCATTGGATACACCTCACATCTACTGTCGCGGTGAAGGTGAGCCTCACACAGCACACGAAGGTGGTGGATTTCAGTGTGTGCGGAGTGTCTTGCGTGATTCCGTGTTTGTGTTTCTTCTTTTAATCGCGCTACTTTGTCTTTCGACCCATCTTTTTCACTGACAGTATTCTCACGAGATGGATGTGCGCCCCATCGCCCAGGTCGGTGGGCACATGATGGCGTGCATATGTTTTGTATTTATTCTGCAGACTTGCTGCTCTTTCTTCTGCTTCGGCAAATGCGACTTGTCATGTGATCTAGTGCCTTTGTCAATGCGATGACTTTCTCGGTGGTAATGTTGCGGGGGAATGCGTAGCTGCTTGTTGACTGCTTCAAAAGTTGATTTCTTGCAATTATATGTATTTTTGTGATGGGCTGTGGACTCGCAATGTTTGCCTAAGGTGAACTGGACGAAGTGGTCTCACATCACGACTCGCGGATCATAGAGAGCTTTTGATATGGCTTTCCAACGATAACTGCGGGTATGATTGCTTCCATCTCTAGGTATGCTCCTTTTTGTTTTCCCCCTGTCGCCTTGATCTTCTTCTTTTTTTTTACGTTAATATTAGTGGGCACGCTGGCATGACGGATGGTACAGCCAAGCACTGCACGCTTCCCGTAGAACAAGAATGCAATCGGTACTCCCGTACACTACAAACCCGGCGCAGATAGCGTCTATCGAGAAGTTGAAGCTCATCAACCCATCGTCCCCAGCAGCCACCGGGCCATACGTTAGCGTGCGGGAGCCGAAGCTCGTTGTTGGAGGTTTGCTTCACAACTGGGATGCAGAGGCTGCGCATGCACTTCTCAACGCACCAAAAACCGTGGAAACGTGGGATTTATCTTGGACAGAGGATGAGATCAACTGGGAAGAAAAGGTGCACCGCTGCACCTATCCAGAAGAAGTAGAGGATCTATTGCCGGCAAAGTGGATCGGGTATCGTGTTCAAAGTGACGTGGATGAGACACTGGCGCGCGTTTGCAAACTGTGCACTGCACTTGTGGATAAGTTTGTTTTGCTTTCTCAGGGAAACAACGCAAATGTGTCAACTTCTAAATGGCGGCAGTGCCAGGCTCTGTATGACAGGCTGGGTGCCGTCATGGAGTTGCTCGAGGCGTCTGTCGGTGAGGCGATTCCCATTCTGAAACTCAAAGACCCCGAGTTCATTCAGAATTGCTGGAGTCAGATGCAGGATGACGAGCGAGTAGAAATTATATCTGCTCTGGGGACTAGAGAGTGCGAGTAGTGTCTCCCATGTATTGGCGGGGGAGCGACATCGTGGTGGTGGCTCGGTGCTGTCTTACCCCCGAGTTTTCGCACTTCTTGTGAATACAAGAGACATGTAGGGTCTGACCGGAGGCAGTGTATCGGCTGCTGACTCGCCAGTCGCTGCACGCTTTCTCCCCCTTGGAGGGACCTGGATAAGTGACGGATCCCTTTCTTTTACCCCTTTCTCACGTGTGGGCAACACTGTCAGTAGAACGTTTACAGTGACGTGTGCATGCGTGTGCTATACCCTTTTTGTTTTCGTAGATCCTGATATATGCACATAGAGGCTTATATACTCAACACTTCTAGTTTTCAGATGAATGCTGTGCCCTGGTCTGCTTTAGCAACGTGTGAGCATCGCGAAGTTGCCTTCTTCGCATGGATACTTGGCTTCCATGGCTGGGATCATCGCGGGTGCCCTAGGACTCTTTTATACAACGGCGCGTGGCGCCGATGATGATCGCTGCACGGACTCCTTCAACCTTATCCATGTCTTCCTACTCTGTTGGCCTGCTGCCTTGAAGGCCTTTATAGCGGCGTTGCCACAGCAGTTGTCTGCCACACATATCGGGAGACGTTCTGCCATGCGCCGTTTCACAGCTCGTCTTCAACCTTTCACGTTCGAATCTCTGCTGTGCGGAGCACATGATGCGTTGCCCCCTCCAATACACATCGCGACTGCATGTGCTCGTGCCAAAGAAGAGTTCGCGTCGAAGTGCAGTACAGCGGCGCCTCTACCAGCAACGCTGACAGCAGCAATAGTAGCAAACCACCTGCTGAACAAGAACCTCAGAGCTGCCGCAGCGCGGCTAGCCTCGCACCCGTCTCAAAGACAGGTTGTAGATGGTGTGTGCGACTACGTGGCGCAGTATCCTGATGAGTTCGCGGTGTCTACTCTGATGGGCATGTCAGAGGAGGCACAATGTGTTAGTGCAGATGCAACGGCCAGTTTTCTGCGTGTTGCTGTGCAACGGCTAGTAAGCAATTCTGATCGAGAGGCGGGCAATGCTTCCGCGTGCGGTACCCAGCGCGAGAATTTGCGCTCCTGTATTGTACGGCATATTCGCTTCCATCCCCTTTGCGCATCTTCTCTCCTGGGCTCTCTCTGTGCGGTCAGCGATGGCTCTCCGAGGCAGTGTGATGACGTTATGGATGCAATGCAAATAGCTATGCGTGAGCGCTCGATGAACCCGCAGGACTTCGGGTGTGTGCTGGATGTAGTCTGGAAGTCAGGGGATCGGCGGCGGGTTGCGTCGATGTGGGGGTGGATGCGGCATACCTCTGCCTGTTGGGATGTTCGGGCGGCTTCGGTGGCTATGATGGCATTTTCAGAACTTTGGCAGATGGACGAGGCGGTGGCGTGCCTGCAGAAGCTCGCGGAGGCAGACCGCGATCCAGCGATCGGCGCTCAGGTTGCCTTTTTACGTTCCCTAGGTGCTCACAAGCCCTCTTTGTTTCAGTACGCAGTGCGGCTGGTGCTTCACTGGCACCCTTCCAGCGAGCAGCTGTGGCGTGGGGAACCTCAAGTCGTCGCAATGGAGTTGATGAAGGTGTGCTGCGCATCCGGTGAATTGACTGTTGCCGTGGAGATGCTCGAGCAGATGGTGAAGGTGAACATGGAGGTGCCAGTTGAGCTAGAGTCTTTTATGCTGCTGCCCGACGCTGCTATTCTCGGTGCGCAACTCAGCTTGTTCGTGGCCGAGAGCAAGGCATTACAGACACTTTTCATTGACGTACCGATGCGCTTGTCCAGTCTGGGGGAGAGGCCAGAGCTGATGGGACTCCTCCTGTCCCTCGGCTTGGCGTCGAGCCGTCTTGCGGAAGTTTATGATGCGTTAGAGAAAACGACAGTGACGCCTGAACATTTCCAAAGCGCTCTCGACTTGTTTACGAAGGGAGGCGCTGTAAAGGTGGCAGGACCAGCAGCAGTGCTTGCGTGTGTACGCGAGGCTGGCGTGCGAACAGGCAATACGGTCCCTAAAGAGATGGATTCATGGCTGCAGTTGTCGATGGAGATGTCACCACAGAGAGATGGATAGAACATTGTAGTCAGCCCCACCTTGTGGTCTGCGCTAGCGATGAAGCGTGTGAGAGTTTCTTTGAGAATGTTGCTCGTTTCCACGCCTGCAGAGATGTGGTGTGTATAGCGTATTCTTGTCTTGATAGCACTCACGTTCGAGGATAAACCACGAAGCGATCGTGAGCTTCCCTTCTTGTTGCAAGCTGGGGGATGTATGTGATCACTCGATTTTTGGTTCTACTGTAGTGCCCACTTAAGAATCTCTCCTGCAGGAACAGGTCAGTGCCCACAGTCTTCAGCAGTGGGGTCTTTTTTTTGCTCTATTTTTCCGATGGTATCTCAGACGTGATTGGTGAAGGGGTACAACTGATGACCGAAGAGGCGTGATGTCTCAGTCTGCACAGTTGCACGCTTATGTTTAAACAAAAAATATATATTGAGCGGAGTGCACATTTGACGAGTCGTAGCCTACCGATCAGGTGTCGTGGTATGTGGGTCGTCGTTGTTCTGCAGTGCGCACCGTATACTTGAATACTGTGCAGTGGCTGCCGTGTAAATGCCCTTGTCGTGAGCGGTGGACCGAGAACTCTCCTTGGATCTGTACGTATCACTGTATCGCTTCCCACCCTTATAACACTTCCATTTTCTTCTTTTTTTTCACTCGACCCAGCCTTCTCAACCAAACTGTGTGACTGATGTCTTTATTGCTCATATCCTGACTCGCTAACTGCGTTCACCACAACTCCCAGCTCTCAGTCGACTTCACATCGCCCAGACTACGATGGGGAAAGGAAACCAATGTCTGCCTCGGCCAAGAATTCTGACTTGTTCAGCTGTCGAATAGCTGTAGGGGACATCACCGCGATAGCCAAGAATGGCGGTATGTGTAGCCGCTCTTCTCTTTTCATGCAGCGTCGAGTTCGTTTCCACAGCTTTTTTTTTTTGTACTGTCGGGTCCGCGCTCGTGTCACACTCACTCTCGTTGCTAAAGCGGTTGGGCACAAAAGCGTCTCAACTGCGGGGAACTCATCGAAAAGATGCTTAGGCGTTAGTCATCACCCTCGCCTGCCTGCCACCCTCACCGATTCCCATCGACTCATCATACTTGAATGGTGGCAGCGTTTCTGATTTCACTGACACACTGCTCGGCTATCCCATCCTGCTTGTTGCTGCCACGCGCCGGCATCGAGATTGTGATGCAATAGGTTTGGGAGGAGACTTCTCTCATCATGCACCACTTTTGTGTACATGTCTCCTGCTATTCACCCACTGTACGCGTGTGCTATGATAAGACAATCTCTGATGCGATGTCTGTAGACGCGCGGTAGGACATGTTGTACCCTTCGGCGGAGCAACACACTTTCTTTGAAACGTTTGCTTACGCGTGAAATCATGGCGAAGTTCGTGACGGCGCCACCGGATGGAGGTGTTTCTCATCTGCTGAAACTTGTTGGGGCTCCTTGAGCGAGGCGGCAAGGGGGCCCTGAAAGGCATCGATCGTATTTGCGTCACTCGTGATGTGTCACTGAAGGGAATATACCCCCGTATCATGGGCGACTGCCCAAGCATTGGGCAGCTTGTCCACTGCATGTTGTGTTGGCCTCCTCCTCCCTCCCCCCCCCCTCTGCCACACACACACACACACACACACACACACACAAACCAGGGCCCTATGGAAGAGGAGTATCTGCTGATACCAGAGTAGATGTTGAACGGGGGGGGGTGCCCATGCAAAACGCTGTTTTACTTCCGCCCTTGGGTGGGTCCTTTGGGCGATAGTTTTCAGAGGCCTCGCTGAGGAGTTTGCGAATGTGTTCACGCCCGGTGCTGTTGCTTCCTGCGAACGCGTCTGGACGATGCCCGATGGGATTCTTGAGCTGTCATGTAAACCCACTGACGCACAATCGCAGCCGAAGGGAGAGAGCCATTGAACACTATCAGGCAGTGGACAGGCGATCGCACGGAGATAGTGTGGCAAAAAGGGTTTATAAGTGGGCATGCTCATCATCTTTGCACTGACTGCTGTTGTGTAATAACAACTTTTTTTTTTCTGTACACGTGTTTATGTGGTTCCGAACCCCTTTTGCGCACGGCGTGTCGTACTCGGTTACAGGCGTCTCCACTGTCGGCTTATTTCGTGTACATTGAGGCTTTTGTTACTTCCATAAAAGTGTATGTGTACCTCATTACACTCAGACATACATCTACAAAAGTCTATATTCTACCTAGAGTGTCCGCATCTACTACACAACACGCGCAATGTTTCAGTATTGCGCATACTAGCAAGCCTGGTCGGTGCGTTAATATCGTTTCTTCAAGTTCTCGAGGCTATCAACGATCAGTACTAGTTGCGGTGCTGTGACCGGAGTTTTCGCACTTGTTGGACAGGAGTGCAGTAACGCCTGATGACAACCCGTGTATTCGCGCGATTGTTTTTTTTTGTTTTAGTTGCGGTGGGTGGGGCGGGTGGCGCTTTTATTCATTTTTGTTACCAAGGAACCGATTGCAGGCTCATGTTTGGTATCCAGCGCGGCGCACGCTGGTCTGCGTGCGTGTGTGTGTACCCTGGGGCATTGTCTGAGGGTGCATTACCTGGAGTTGGTATACATCTCCTTAGTTTTCCACCTTTTCTATTTCCTTTCGCCTATCTTTTTGTATATATACTTTGCGCTCTCATGCTGAGTGCACACATAATGTTGTAAATACCCGCATATTTGTTGTTGTTGTAACGCGCAACTGATAATGGTGCCCATAGGGTGTCAAGTAGAGTGCCGAGTCGAGTTTTCTTAGCAGAACGGGAAAAAAAAATGAACAGAGACCGCAACAGGGGTGCTGGCGCGGCGAGTGCGCCACCGCTGGATATGCTTCAAAAGCTACAGCTCTTTCGATCGACACTCGTGAACTTTTTAGAATGGCGTAATTTCAGTGATGTGGTCCACGGCTGCTATGTTCGTGTGCTGCTGGAGATGCGAAGCACCGAGGAGAACCGGCGCGAGAGCCCTGATAATTACTACATTGCGCTTGTCAAGGGGGCTCAGCGTGGACCAGTGTACTCTGGCTTTTCCGCTGAGGCAGTTACCACGGAGTGGCATATTGTGATCGAACTACCGCCGTGTTTCCGCTCGACACAAAATGGCAACGTTGTGCAGCTCAATTCGATTTCCAACTCTCCCTTTCGTCAGGCAGAGTACCAGAACTGGGTTGACATGACGAACGAGACTAGAGAGTTGTCGTTCCCTAGCCTTCCACAGCTCCAGTTTCGCCTAGGGATGCTTGAGGAGCACAAGCAGCAGGCGCTTGCTCCAGAGCCACATCGCCGTCGCAGCGGTGAGGACCTGCAAACAGCTTCGCTGCGAGAGCGGGCGCTGTTGGAGATACGAAAACGCATTACCGAGGACATATTGGCGACGCATTTGAAGCTGCGTAGAATCGACCAGTTGAAGACGCTGTCCCTGGAGGATTTGCAAGAGGTTGAGCGAGAGATACTCGACTTGATCACGGGTGTGCGTATAGCGATCAATGAACGCTCGAAATGTATGTTATGTCACAATCGCATTTGCACGGAGATCTGTTATCCTTGCAAACATCAAGTTGTGTGCAAAGACTGTGCCAAATCGATCCTTGGACGATGCCCTGCCCCAAAATGTAAGACACCTGTACAGTACACGTTTGAGGCATTCACATCGTAGAGTGTGATTTTTTTTTTCTACTACCTGCTGAACCTAGAACCCCGAACGTAGTGGTGATGTGCCTGCAAGGCAGCATCTCATTTCTGGTCGCCCACTCTTCCGTTTCTCTCCCTTGCCCCGACAGCTCTACTCCGGAATTCGGCTAGGATGCTGAGGTCTTCGCCTCTTCTCTCCATTATCTTTCTTCCGCGGTGCCGTTTTTCGGAATCACCGAGTTTTTCGATAAACGATAGGCTTTCCCTTTGGCGCAATGGACTCGAAATTGGCGACGAGGAGATATCCAGATTTGTCTTTGCGTTTTTTTGTTGTTGACTTTCTCTTTCACACCCGTGGTGCCCCCGCTTTCTTCGGGGAGACTTCCTTTTCTCGCGCAAAGGAAAGGGTGGGGCGGTGTCAGGCGAAGAGGACGCGTCTGCAACAGCGCCTTTCTGCTCTCTTTCCATTTTTTTTTCTTTTCGCGTGTTCGTATGTGTGTGTGTGTGTGTGGTGTGCGTGGGGGCCTCGAATCAGATTTTTTTTTGGTAGAAGGGGTTATGGTGGTGTTCGTGCTATGCTGCTCGGCGTCTCTCTGTGCCGTGGTGGCGTTCTTTTCTAAAATGTTCCTGAACGAACACTGCAGTGCAGCGCGTCTTCTTGATAGCTTCTTGTGTGTATGCGTGTGTGTGTGTTAACTCTTGTTGCGTGCTTACGCTGTGTGTTATTTTTCCGATCCTTTTCACGTTTTCGCAGATGGTGGAAGGGGGGGGGGAAGTGGGTGACGTCTAAAAATATCGAGTATATTTATCTGTACACAATGAGTCTTGATTTTTTAAAGTCATCCTGCCAAGGGGGCGGCGAAGGGATAAGGTCGAAGGAGAAGCTCATATGTTAACGAATTCACACGTCCCCTTGCATGAATGTCGTGAGTGCGCTTCTCTTGCTGTGTGTGCGTATGTGAGGGACTTCTTTGTCTCCTCCCCCTTCCTTGTCCTACTGCTCCTCTCTTGAGTCTTCTTTCTTATTTACCTAATTTTCATCAGTCCTTTGGGATTGGCTGCACGCATGATTGCGGGTGTGCGAACAACACCGCATTTTTTTTTTCCATTTTTCAGGCTAGGACACCCACCCACCCACACACACCCACATACGTGAATCTGACTTGTATGGCTTTTGGTCACCTCTTCCAATTTGCTTGTCTGACTGAGACTGCAGAGGCCTTTCGCACTAGTCCGTCACCACCACCGGCAGCTGGAGCACAGGGGCTCTGTGAGACCGCCGTGACGTTAGTTCACTCAGGTGGACAGTCAAAAAAATACCCAGACTTGGGAATCGCCCTGTTTAACCGACAGGGATAAATTTGCTGAGCCGCCTCCTCACCACTCTTGCTCGTCGTCTTGCAGGCATGAACGACGGATTATTTACAAAATGAGTTCTGGATGATTTTTCTCAGAGCGTCAGCACGAGGATGCTGCCTTGACTGTCGCTCGCTTCTATTCTCCAGTCTTCGCTGCCCCTCTTTTTCACTCCACAGTGGTCTCCTCAAATCCCAACGCCTCAGTTGACTCTTCATTTTTTGATATCTTATCTTTCCAGTGGCGCCATCCTCACAGATATCATTTGTGTTGCCGCCCTTTTCTCGACTTTTGCGGATCTACCATTGTGCTACGCAGGGGTCGACCGAATACATTCGTCAGGAGGGAGGGAGGGAGGAAAGAAGGGTGGTGCCCACGGTCGAGCGTCGCGTGGTGTATTTCGCTTTTTGTTCCCTGATAAATTGACTGCGGGGCTTTCGAGCTCGACGGCAAACCGTGACGCAGGTCGCTGAGTCACCGTCGCTTTTCACCGCTGACGCTGCGTCACGTTTTCCAGTGTGGCGTGCTTTCGCGGTCATTGTGGCCGTGGTGTACACTTGAGTCACTGCACTGCACCACCCGTGTTCCGCACTCTTTTTGCCCTCTCCACCTTCCCCTGAAGGGAAAAGAAGCAGCCAAGCCTGCGCGATTGAGGGATCACCGCAACAGATGTCGAAGAGTTTCTACATGTTTCAGGCAGTCCCAAAACACCAGTGGCCCCTCCCATCCGCTGTCGAGACGTGTGCCGGTTGCTCCAAGTCGTTTGGACTTTTCCGAACAGCGGGCAACTGCCACGGGTGTGGAGGTGTGTACTGCTCGGAATGCCTTGCCGACCATGTCGTATTACCGGGTGAACCAGGTACTCGACCAGTACCTGTATGTACTCAGTGCGCGAAAGCTGTCTTGCGTACACACGAGAAAGCGGAGATGGCCGTGCACCGCTGTCGATTGCTGGAGGAGATGCTTAATGAGCAGGTCAATCAGGCAGAGAAGCTACGCAGCGATATGCGTGAGCAGGAGGAGGAGAACAAGTTGCTGAGAAAGGAGAGAGAAAGGCTCAAGGCAACTATTGCGAGAATGGAAATCGAGGCGGATGTAGCAGCGGCAGCTGCTGCCTCAGGCTCTGTAGCCGCATCCGCACGTTCTCCTGTTTTGCCCTCCTCGAGTGGAGCCCCTGGGGAGGTCCAACCCAGCTCCAGTCCGCTGCCCGAGTCATTGGCAGCCATGGAAGAGGCTATCCATAAAAAGAAGCGGCAACTCGACGTGCGGGAGGCGACACTGAAGGAAGCGCTCAAGAAAGTTTCAACGGACGCGGCGAAGATGGCTGGTCAGCGTGCGGCGTTGCAGGAGCAGGAGAAGCAGATGATAGCACAGATGACTGCTCAGTTCACGTCTCTTTTCAATGATGAGCGGCAACGCTTGGAGGATATTTGTGTAGAGTCTATCACCGATGTCCAGAACAAGTTTATGGAATGGGTCGCACAGCAACAGGAAAGCGCACTGAAGCACCGACGAATGTATGAGCAGATGATGGAGGAGCGGCAGCAGCGTGCTGTTGGAGAGGTTGGAGGGCTAAGGGCGGAGCGTGATATGTTGTAGCAGCTGCTGCTGGGTCAGGGTGTCTGGCTGGAGGCTGTGCAGGTGGACTCGTCGGTGGATGTGGGGAGGGGGGAGAGTGGGGTATCCAGCCACCAAGAGTGCTGAGATCGAAGTATTACTGGTTTTCGTCGTTGCATTGTTGGACCCTCCGTAGCTTGTTCTCGCGCAGTCATGAACACAGTGCCTGCTGGAGCGTTTGTGGCATAGGGGGTGAAGGGGAGTTTGAAAGGGTCAATGGACTTTCGAGGCGAGGGAGGATCGGCACTCGACTGGATTTCGGTTGCCGAAGGGCTCTTTGTGTTTTGTTTTGTTTTCCAGCGACTATGTTACATAATTTACAACTTGGGTTTGTGCTCTGTGATGCTTTTGTCATCGTTTATGCTCTGCTTCCCGTCAGCCGATGATCATGAACCCGCTGCTTCAGCTTTTTTCTCTTACCCATCCCCCCACCCCACCCCAGCATAAAAAAAAAATATATATATATATATATATATTTATATACGCACAAGCAACACTGTTGCACATGACCATTTTCTCCTCTCCCTCCCTGCTTTGCGCCACGTCGATGGCGTGTCTCACAGGCAAGAGAGTCTTGTAAGATACTATGTTCTCGTCTGTATGACGGCAAAGACAATTAGGCGAGGATCTTCCGAACTGCCACACAGGTGCTTGACGCGCCAATGTATGCGTTTCTTGTGTTTTTTTTTTAGGGTGTGGGTGAGTGCGCTTGTGCGAAAAGCTACCCTCCCCCCCCATCAAGAGGATGGTCTAGTCACGTACACGTGACTGTAGCCTTCCCTGAAGCGGTTGCGTCCCTCGAAAAAAAAAAAATGTTTGTCGCTGTGATGTGAACATGCGAGCAACTGTGGACGGCTATGTGCGCTTCACTTCAGTTCACCTGCCTGTCATCGGTTGCTTCTTTATTATTATTGATCCAGCACTCCTCCTCCTGACTTCTTGCCTCTCCGAAGAGTTTATTATTATTATTATTATTATTATTGTGTGTGTGCAACTTCTTCACAAACGATTCACCGACTAGAAAACTCTCCTCTGGTTGGGGCTTTGGGATAGCGTGGTGAGGGTGACTTTGCCCCACAGACGTGGGCACGCTCATCCTCCAAATCATCTTCTTCCGCTGGCATTGTTGAAGGCAAATCGCAGTTTCACTCTCCGCATCGGGGTGGGCCTCGCGTGGCCTCGCTTTATGCCCTTTTCTGGTATTTGCAGTCTGCGTGCGCGTTTGTTTTTTTCGATACTGATCACTCCACCTTTTCATTTGCGAGCGTGCTTTTCCAACGAGCATCACTTGGCTGCTTACGTCACCCCGGGGTGCACGCCTCACGTAAAGAAAGCGCTCGATCACCGGCTGATGGGTGTGTGGTGCTTCTGCACAACTTCATCTTAACACATACATGCGGTGATAGCACCCTTTCGCGCTTTTAAAAAAAAAGTTCAGGAAGCATAAATAGAGCAGGGCACTTCTCCATCGATCGACTCATCCGTGCCGATCAGTTCCCCCAAAAATCTTTTGATACATACATATATACACACACACACACACATATATATATATATATATATATACACAGTCATCAGTACCGAGTCAAGCAGTGCAACAATGTCTTCTTTCTCTAGATCAGCTCTCGAGATGCTCCAGGCAGCCGAGGACTCCCTCACGCAACGGCGCTACCACGGCAGGGGCGTATCGCTAGGGGAGGGAACATGCGCCCATAAGAAAATTGCCCACACGTGGAGTAATGACTGTGCGATGTATCCCTGCGGCAGCGGGCCTAAAGGTGACGCACTGTCAGCCGCTGCTAGCGTGGAAGAGCTTCAGCAACAACTGGGGCGTGCTATGCGTGAGCTGATCGAGTTGCGTGCTGAGCTGGCTTCTGAGCGCGATCGACGGCACGAAACCCTGATAGCCATGGGACGACAGTGGAAGGAAGATGTGCTGGTCGAGGTTCACCGACGGGAGGCGGCTCTCCAATCGGATTTCTCCTCCATAGAAGAAAAGATGGCTGCACAATGGAAAGAGAGCAACGAGGGTCGTCTTATTATCCGCCGGCAGCTGGAGGAGGTAATGCGTGCCAGCAGGGTTCGTGATACAGACAGATTCCAGCTGCGAGAGGAGCTGCAGGAAATGACTCATCAGATGGAAGAGCGTGTGGACGCGGCCCTGGTGCAAAGCAGCGCCGCCCGCGCCGATTGCAGTCGCCAGCTCGAGCAAGAGCGAGCCACTCTTTCGCAGAGGCTGGATGCTGAGCTTCTGCGGCTGGTAGAGATGCGGCGTGACGATCAGCGTGCGCTGCAGCAGGCCAAGGAACTGATGCGTAATGAGAGTCTGAGAATGAAGGAGGAGATGAGAAAGGCAGTCCAAGAGGTGTGGGAGGGCTCAGCAACCGCTCTTCTGAAGACGGTCACCGAACCCGTTGAGCAACTCCGTGCGGAGCTTCGGCAAACCAAAGCAAACACGCAGGCAATGGAGGAGAGGGTGGCGGATTGTCTGCGGACGTGCCAGACAGAGTGCCGAGTGGTAACTCAGGCCACGAAGGAGCAACTACATGCGCTGGAGTCAAAGGAGGCTGTTTCGGCCTCATCTATCGATCGAGCAGAGCGCAAGGCGGATACCGCCTACGAGACTGCACTTCGCATGGAGACCGCGATTGCGGCCGCGAAGGAGGCAACAGAGCGTGCACTAACACAAGTGGCCGGTGCTGTGGAGCGGACACAAAGGATAGAGCACACTTTCACAGATCGCGACAGCCGCCTCGTTGCTGTGGAATCACAGTTGCATGCTATCGCCACGGCCGAGGGACTGAAGGCGGAGGTGGAGGCTTGCAAACGGCAGGCGGCTCGCTTAGAGAGCCGCCTGGAGGCCTCGGGGGCGATGTGTGCGCGAGTTGATCAGCTCGCTGACCGCACCGCACAACAGGTGACGGTGTTTGCTGATCGAATTGGCAGCTGCGAGGGCGCGATGCAGAGAGGCGTGGATGCTGTGCAGAGGGTGCAAGAGGGGTTTACAGCCTACGAAGCGGAAAGTCAGCAGGTTCGCAACCGCTTCGAAACCATGGAGACAGTGCATCAGCGACACACACACCTTATTACACAACTAGAACAGCGTGTTACTGGGCAGGAAGGCCGTTTGGAGCTGTGGCGGCAGCAGCAGGAACATCACGTGAGAGACCATATAGTGGTGCAGCGCGAGCTGACAGACCGCATAGAGGTGGCTCACACTGTGGCATCCCGAGCGGAACAGGTCAGCAGTGATGTGCGTGGGGAGGTGAACCGACTGGGGCATCGCCTCGACGGCATTGACAACAGCCTTTCTTCCACTTCTGCCGAGATAAATGCGCTCCGCGGCGCCGTCGAGGATCAGCGCGTTCAGCTTGTCGAGCTACAGCGGTATCAGAAACAAGTGACAGCGGATGTACGGTTGCTGTCATCTCGTGTGAATGAGCAGACGACCACATCCAAGGGATTTGAGCGGCACTCAGTGGAGCGGGTGGAGGCTCATGTGCAGCACCTGGCAAAAAGCGTGGCGCAGTGTGAAGAGCGTCTTAGTGAAATGGATAGCCGCGTGCAGGACTATTTAGGAAACGCCGCGCGGCAAAATGCCAGCGAGATACAGAAACGCTTGCACGCCGTCGTGAATGAGAACATTGGGCAGGTGACGGAGCGAGTGGCAGCAGTGGAGGGGACTGCAGAGCAGCTACAGCGGCGCTTTGCTGACATACCGCAGCAGCTCGCCGCAATGCAGCAGTCATGGGTGAAGCTCCAACGCCATGTTGACTCTCTTGGGGCGAACTTGCAGGCCCTGCGGGGGCAGACAGACGTGCTTGCAGTTAATGTAGATACACAGGGTGGCGATCGGCAGCGACTGTGCACGATGCAGCAGGAGCTTATGCGACTCACCGCAATGCAGGGGCGCGCGCAGCAAGATGTGATCCTACTTCAGGAGGCGATACGCGGACTGCAGGTCCAGGTCATGGTGACTGCAGTGAAGGATCGTTCGTTCAGTGGATTGGCTGTGTCACCAGCTCATACGGCAACGACGGAGATGGCTGCAGCGACAGAGGCGAACTCGTCGTCACCATCTATACACCAACCTTCTGGCGCTGGCCTGCGTGCATCGCCAGGGCTGTTGGTGGCTGGCACGCTACCCGAGCAGCAGCAGCCACGCTTACCTGCAGCTGCAGCGCCTCCACTGACCGAAAAGTATCCCGTCGTTCCGCCGGGGATGACCAGTAGCCAACGAGCCTCTTCAGGAAGTAGTGACAGAAAGAGCAAAGAAAGCAGTGGAGAGCGGCCAGCGCTGCACCTCAGCGGTGTATCGTCGGTGAGGCCACCAGATGAGCAGGAGGGGCGCCTGAACTCTCTTGCCGAGCACACCGAGCGTAGTAACGTTTCTTCAGGTGGCGACGACGTTGTCGAGAACTTCGCGGCGAGGCCGCTGGAGGTAGATAACCCGCCACGTACCTCATCTGAGACCCGCGGCTGGGAGTCGGCACCACAGTTTCCCACAGCTGCGCCAAATAGGAAGCAGCACCTCTCTGCGCTCGCGATCACACCCGGGAATGCTACAGCAACTGTGAATGTGAGTCAGCGAACTGCGATTCGTGAGTTCACGGCCATCGCGTCAACGTCCTCGCTTACGGATGACGAATCGAGCGAGGATGGTGAGACGAGGAGGCGAGGGCGCGTGTTGCCTGAGGTGTGTGCGAGTTTTCCCGATGAGGTCGCTGAGGATATTTCTGCTGACTCGACGGATACCGTCACCTTGACGAGCGAGGTGCCAGGAAGCCAAAGCAGTCAACTTCACAGTCGCCCGCCAACCTCTCCTGATCCAGCACCAGTGGTAGCGCTGGCAGGTGCGTGGGGTCACAGCTCTCACGGGTCAACCGTGGAAAAGATACCGGCAGCACGCCAAGAAACACGGGGCAATGTATCGCCGCCACGCGTCAAGCGATTTCCGATTGCTGGCGAATATGATCAGGAGAGCGGCCCTCAAATGGGTGAAACGAAGGACAACTACAACGAACGCGTACAGGTGATGCTGCGCCGCGACTCTGACACTGCAGAGGTTGGGCGGACCGCGACGGCAGAGAAGGTGTGCGCCGATGTGACGGAACTGGAGCCCTCCCACACGAGTCAGCTGGCAGCGACTTCTGCCTCTTTGCCTCATACGCGTATCTCAAACTGGAATGACTGGGACTCCAATAGGGAGGACAGCCATACTGAGGGGGAGCGGGAGACTCCGGAGGAGGGGGTTACCTTGGAGCCTCAATCCTCCGAGGCCCCCGCCGCACAATTCGAAGTGAATGGTTCCAATGAGAGCAGCACAGGTGACGCGGTCATGCAGTTGAACGATCTCGAGTCCAGCAGCACACCAGTGTCTCGTAGACTTAGCTCCGACTCGCCCGCTACGGGGCTTGCCTCGACGTTGGCGCACCACCAGTCAAATGTGGAGCATGATTTGGCTGCTACGCCACGCCGAATATTCGTGAGTACCTCGACTGGCGATCGGGGGGTGGCAGCGCTGCAGCAAGGGGCACAAGTGCGTGATACTGTTCCCCGTCATGGAATGGGTACAACCTCATCCTCCTCGTCTTCTGCAGAGCGAGCGGAGGCGCTCGGTCTAAGAGGTGTGCATCAAAGTGTGCCGCAGCGTCTCCCCACGCAAATGCGACAGTACACCAACTTCGACGACTCCACCAGCAGCGACAACTAATAAAGGAGTCGAACAAGCGCGGAGGGGTGAGTGACCATCATCATTTTTTTTTGCTTGTCTGGTTCCTCCCTACGGTGCGAGCATGTCAGTAACTCTTTCTTTTCTTCCCCTTTTCTGCGGTGTGGCCCACACTCTACCTCTTACATCCTCTGCCTCTCTCTATATATTTATGTCTGTGTGTGTGGATGTCTTCATTTTTTTTTCAGTGCCCGCGTGTGCAAGTGCACTTCCGCTGTATCTTGCCACCGGTGGAGACCCTCCGACGGTTTTTTTTCTTCTAGAGTTTCCTGAATGTTTCGGAAAGACTTCGCTGCTTTTTTTTAAAAATATCTCTACTTCTTCATCTCTTTCCTATGTGGTGTGCCATTGCAATACCCGCGTGCTGTTTTGGGCAGGTTGGGGTGTTGGTGTATTGTGTCCGCGTGAGGCCTTGTGTTTCTGAGTAGCTCTGCTTGCTGCTCCTCTCAGTCGTGCTCGTCCATGCGTGCTTTTCAGAACACCGGCGACTGGGTGGGGAGGGAGAGGCGTTTGCTCACGTAAAGGCAGCGCACAGGTTCATGGAAAAGTAACTGTGTAGCGTAAGGCTGCTATGGGGTTGGAGAAAGCTCCAACCTTGTCTGGGAGGACAAGTGATGTGGTGCATGCATGAGCGTTTGTGTCGTCTGTGTAGATGCACTACGGTAGCTGATTAGCTCACGATCACCCTTCACTTCTGCTACTTTTTTTTTTTTTGTAAGCTGAGGAGAGGGCACTTGGGGACGGTGGTGGAATCATCGAAGAATCGCTGGGGATCTTCTGCCGAGGTGTTAGCTTATTCTTCCCCTTGTTTGTTGAGTGCTTTTTTTTTCCGGTGCCTTTTATTTCTCAAAACGGGGTGACGAACCTCTTTTTTTGATCCGAAGGCGTATCCTCAGATTTTAAAGTTTCTAGAGTGACAAGAAATCCACCCCTGCCCTTGCTGTCAGCGCAACAAGCGCATTACGGGGTGAGGGGGTTGTTTTGTGTCTGGCCGGGGAATCCGACAGCGATGAGCTGCCAGAGAAACGCGTTCAATCCGGTCATCGACGGAGTTTGACGGCTGCGACCTCTAACGTGGAATACACTTACTTCACCCATGCCCACCAGGCCACCGTGTCACAACAGGGCGCACTGATCGCACAGCTCACTTTCGGACGAGCCTGAAAAAACCTGAGGGGGATACTATGGGAGCGCCGGTGTAGCGAGGGAACACTATAGAGAAGAGTGTTGCATGTCTGGTGTGGGTGGGCGGTGGGCTAGGTGTTGTTCTGAGAAGACTGTGATGGCGTTGCTTCAGTGACTGGACTCCTCTGTTTTTCCTCTTCCCCAGTGGGTATATACATATATATAAATAAATAATATATATATATATATATATATATATATATATATATGAAGATATATATAAAAGATATGTGGTCAATGTATTTGAGGCCAACCCACATCCCCGAGAGGACAAGGTGTACCCACTCAAGGTATGTCGCACAGCGAAAGCGAGCGCGTGTAATTGTTTACGTGCACAGCGGTGCTTCCTTTTTTCCCCTTTTACAGAAAAGGCCGCGTCGAGGCAAATTGTCACAACATGTTCATATGTGCATTGCTCCGCGAAGCGTTCTTGGCGTCAATAAGTATGCACCGCGGATTCCTGGAATTAAACGCACACACACACACACATAATATATATATATATATATGTATATGTATATGTATATGTATATGTATGTATATTTATGATTATGGGAGATGATTATTTATTTCCTGCTACCTGAATCGCAAGCGACCCGCATATTGCAGTCGTGTTGTATTGCCTCGAGGCTCTCCGAGCGTTATGCAGGAAGTCGTCTGATCATTGATTTGATGTACCTCGAGTTTCACCGCTCGTACTGGCATGACGCGCGACTTACGTTTACTTTTTTTTCCCTCTCAAATGCATTTCCACAACTCACCGACCCGCTTTTCGCTGCCTCCCTTTTTTTTTTTCGTTTTCTATGGTGGGTTCATCATTGCCTGTGTGTCTTCTCGTTCCTCATTGGTGCTCCAGCGACTCCTTCCTCTAATCCTCTTCCTCAGATACGGTGTCCAACGACCCGAGGGGTGGTGCCACCTCTACGCTTCTTTCCCCACACGCACCAGCTGAGAGCGAGTTGTAACAGCAGTCGTTAAAAAAAATTCTCCACAGCTCTCCTTGGGCAAGTGTATTGTGGACACGCGGAAGGACGCTGTTTCGTCTCTCCAATCCCCCCCCCCTCAAAAAAAAAAAATAATAAGAGAGGATCTGCGCGTCACTTGGTGAAGCCGCGTATCGTGTCACCATCTGGAAGACACAGCAACAAGGGAAAGCTAAGTCTGAGGGGTGCCCCCGACGTTGCTCTTTCTCTGTCCTTTTTCGCGTATATATATATATATATATATATATATATATATATATATATAGTACTACTACCTACGTCCGACGCGTTGACGTAACGTCCGACCTACACTAC
>CM007332.1:34395-101137 GCA_000333855.2 Endotrypanum monterogeii
GTACGGGTCGGTACCCGGACCGGTTCCGTACGTCTTCTTCTTCTTCGTTTCGTTCGTAGTATATATATATATATATATATATATATATATATATACATCTATACTCTACCGCCCAGTGTGCTTCCCACAGCTACACATTCCTGACCTGTGGTCATTCTCTCTCCTTCCTGAGAGAGGGGGGGGAAAGGGGGTGGGGGTGTTGAGGAGTTCCTTTAGCGACTCTGCTTGACTTTTTATCGTTTTGATCACTGGGGTGTGGATGGACACTCGACGTGCTGATCTGCAGCAATAGTTGAGATTTTCGAGTGCTTTGTACTACACAGGCTCGCTCGCTTTAAGGTGCAAGTGTCTTTTCTGCAGGTTGGGGGACGTAGGCTTGCCCTCAGGGATCTGAACCTGTCCCATTTCGGTAGTGCTTCACTTGGCTACGGTGAAGCTGGTCACTGTGGCGCTGTGGAAGCGCCACGGCTATGTTAGCTTGTTGGACCCTGGAACTGAGATTCTTTTGTTACCGGCGGATCGTTGCAGTGCCTGTGGCTTCACCACATCGCATTGGCGGCTGCACATTCTCTGCGCCCCCCCCCCCTCTCTCGGCATCCTGGCCTTCGGTAGCTGAAGATAAGACGTATGGTCCCCCTTGTTCTGTCACAGCACCGTTTTAAATCTTCTAGGTTGGAGATCCGTCACACATCCGTGCCTCAGTGCTCGAAAGTGTTCTCAGCACGGGTTCCTCTCTGAAGAGGAGATCACACAGTCGTTTCACTTCTTCCGCCCCGGCTGACTCATTGGGTTGCTCTCTTTTTTTTTTTTTCTGCACGTGTAGTTCACAGAGGGCGCAACCGCGGGCATAACGAGTACAACGTTCGTGCGAGCTCGTCTATGTTCCCTTGTCTCGTCGAGGGTGTGTGTCTTCTATTACTGTTGTTGAAGCTCTTCCAGTAGGAGAGGAGTGCTAGTACCCTTGCGGGGCAGTGGCGTTTTTTTTTAATTTTTTTTTTGCTGTTTATCGCCCCTTTGGACTCTCCCCCGGTGTCCATACAGTGGCCGTGTAGCAGCGCTTTTCTTCCCAACGGAAGGGAACCGCATCCAGCAGAGGTTTTTGTTTCGTCGAAGCTGACTTCTGTGCTCTTCAGCATCGTGATTGTCGCGAGGGATATTCTGTCTGGGTAAAGACTGGAGAGGCGACATGGGGGAACAACTCGGATCGCGCTTCACTGCCATTGAGCAGATCGGAAGCGGCAATTACGGATCTCTTTTCCGCGTTATCGATGGTGAGGCGGCAACACTGACGGATCGAATCAAAGCCACAAAAAAGCTGAAGGATCCAGTTAACCACCCGCACGTCTTGCGTGAGGCGAGCGTGCAGCGCCGTGCGCAGGAGTGGTCACCCCACATTGTCAAGCTGTTCCACGTGGTGCCCCGCGATCGCATGAGGGCAGCGCTGGTACTCGAATATGCGCCGCTCGACTTGCGCACTTTTCTGAGCTCTTTTTACTGCAACCAGACAACTTCATCTCTACCGATGTCGCACGCCAAGGGCGGGGCAGGTGCGGTGGAGTCCGCATCCGCACCCCCGACCCACCTGCCGCTAATATACATTCGGCGAATCGTTCGCGGCCTCGTTGAGGCGCTGCACTGTTTGCACGCCCGTGGCATTGTCCATCGCGATGTGAAACCCGAGAATATTCTTGTAGAGCCGCTCGGGCTGGCCCGCCCACTGCGCTCTATTTGCCCACCTCTGGGCTTCTCTCAGCCAACGGGCGAGGTGAACGGCTGCTGGGTGCACGCTCCCCATCTCCCCCACTCACGAGAAGCGGAGCGCTTCGGTCAAGCAAGACACCCACCGAGTGCGCTGGAGCCGTGCCAGTACTTCTGCAACAAATCGATTCAGTTGCATCATGAACTTACTGGGGACGAGTTAGTATCTGCCATTCATCGCCTTCACTGCGAAGCGTGTCGGCACCGTCCGCCTGAACTGACTGAAGAGAAGGAGGATCCGTCTTGCCATCAGCGAGGGGGCTGTGAGAATGAGTCGAGCAATCCTTGCTTACAGGAGTGCCCAGCGGGCAACGTTGATGGAGAGGGGCCAGTGGGAGTGGTCGCCAACGAGGAGGATCGATGTTCTGTGTCGATGCGATTGCCGCTCTCACCCGATGTGAAGTTGTGTGATTTTGGCTCAGTTCGGCATATCGGCACGCTACGCCTGCGGGATGAAGAGGAGCAGCGGAGAGAACTCACACCGGGCCCGACGACCCCGGTATATTGTGCACCGGAGATGATGCTGCTCCAGCGGTATGGCACCTCCGTGGATATGTGGGCTGTCGGCGCGATCCTCTTTGAAATGCTCACAGGCGAATTTTTCCTCGGTCACGGCATACTACGGTCTTTTGGTGGTGATGTTGTTGTGCAAGATGATTACTGCGTGATACATCGCCTGAATGGCATGTTTCGCCACCTCGGTACACCGTCCGATGATGAGTGGAAGTGCATCGCACATCCCCTATACTATCCCAAAGCGGTGCTGGCCCAGCTGCCACAGGTGCGCGGGGCATCTCTTTTTCGCTGCATCCTTCACTCCGCTCCTTCTGTAAGGCCCCCCCTGCTTCCTTCCAGAGGCGACGAGAGGAAGTGGAACTCCGAGACTGTGGAGGATCAGACGGGCTGCAACAGCAAACAGATTCCGTTTGTGTATGCACCCAAGCAACCGGCAGGTGTAAACACAGGGAGATACGCGCATGATGCGGCGACACCGGCTGAGCGCAGTGACGAAGCAGCTGTGGGACGGCCGCTGAGTGTTTCAGATTTTTTGTTTCTTCATATCGGCAAAAGCGGAGTTGATTTTTTGCGCTCGCTGCTACGTTACGATCCCTCTGAGCGTATGACTTCGGCAGAGGCGCTGCGCCACCCTTTCTTGAGCGTTGACATACTGGATAAGTAGGTGTGCAACAGAAAAAACGATGCTGCTGTTAGGGAGGGTTGTGTATCCATTGCTGGGGCCACGGAAACGGATCTTTGACAAGGGTTGAAGAGTGCATACAGGATGATGGGAGGGAGGATTCTGGCCGGGGATGTGGAGGACATCTTTTATCCCATTTATCAGCCCCTCTTGCGCTGGACTTCTTTTGATGCAGATGTACGGATGCCGCGTCTTCAATTCCTGTGTGTGTATGCGTGCTCATGGAGGAGGGGGAGGAAGGTGTGCTGGAGCGCATTAAAAATCGGACGGTTGCAGAAGGGAACGTGTGCTTACAGTGATTTCTTCAAATGCGGTTTAGTCTTCGTCGCTTTGCTTAACAGACGCCACAAATATCATCCCCTCTTTTTTTTCTGCTCTCACCAATCACCCACCTTCTACATTTGCGAGAAAAAGAAAACCATTACTGCTGTTATAGTTACGCCTGGAGGTGACGTCAGGCGGAACGACAGTGTGTGGATCGCAGGTGGGCGCTGTCGCGGTGACATATACTTATTTGTGCGGCCAAATGGTGTCGAAGGAGGGGCCACTTCCCCTTCCCTGCTGCCATTTAGTGCTGTGTGCTGCCGCGCTTCCCCCTCATCCCCTGTGGTATACTTCTTTGATGCCCATCGAGTTCCTTCCGAATGAGTGTGTGGTGTGACACCCAGATGCCCCCCCCTCCCCTTCGCAGCAAGACAGGTAGACGGGAGGCCCCGCTTTCGCTTTTTATTTTTTGATGCGATGCGTTTTTGCCTGGCACAGCATGTCGTCATTCTTTCCACTTCGCGTTTTTTTTTTTTTCGTAGGTATGTGGTCTGTCTATGTGCGGTTATGCACTATTTTTTTGTGCATTATGTGCTCTCATGTTCAGTATTATTTGATGGAACTCTTGTGTGGCTAAAAAATACGACGTCCAAGTGTGTGCCAGTCGAATGGACGCGACTTCTCTCCGTGTGTGTCTGTCTGTCATACACAACGCCGTCTGCGAGTGAGTGTCACTTCCTTGCGTCGAGGAAGAGAGAGAGTGTGTGTGTGTGTGTGTGTGTGTGTGTTTGTGTGTGCGTCTTGAGCGGTTTCTATTCGTAGTGTTCCTTTCTCTCCATGAAGGGATGCTAGTTGGTAATTTGTAGACGCTTGCTCTGCTGCTGCTGCCGTCACTGTCGATGAGTGTGTATGCAGGATGGCGGTAGGTAATGGCTTCAGGGTGAATGCCCGGCGTGCCGTGCGTGTATCCATCCGAGTCTGCCCGTCCGACGCTTTCCACGTCCTCAATACCGACCATTTCTCGTAGCATACACTAGCGATGAGAGGAGGAAAGATTTTGATGGGATGGAGGGAGGGAACCGACTCAAACCCCTAAAATGGATTGCGTGAAAGCAGGCAAGAGCGGGAGGAGGGTCGTAGGGCATATATATATATATATATATATATATATATTATTATTATTATTATTATTATTATATTATATTGGTGACCCCCCCTCATTCCCCCCCTCCCTCATTCCCTCTCCTTTTTGATTTCTTCCTTCAGATCACTTTGTTTCACATGCAGTTGAGCGAGTATTCTCATCGGCTGTGCACGCTAACTCTAATGTCCCTCCCTCCCTACACACCCGCAGATCAAACAACAGCAGCAGCACCCCCCCCCCCCAAAAAAAAAAACCTTGCCAGAGGTGACGTGATGCCTGAAGCCCTGCATTGACAGATACTGCCTCCACGGATGAGGCCGATTATATGGTACGGAGATGCAGTTTTGGCACTTGGAGAAGAATAGTGCGGTTGACAGTGTTCTTCTGTCGAGGAGATGTTGTTTGATGAGGGTTGTTTTGCTGTATTCTATTGTGCGTGTGCTGTCCCCGTCATTCTCTACAGCCTGGTTACTTCGGGCCACTGACTCGCGCGCCTGGCGCACTGTTTCCCACCACAGAAATGTGATGCGAGCATTTAAATCTCTGCCTTTTTTTCTCCTCCTCGTGAAGCTTGCTCAGCTCGAAGTCAATACGATTCGTCGCAGATCCGTTTCCTGTCGCCCCCCCCCCCCACCCACACACACAAAGCATATAAATAAATATATATATATATATATATATATATGATATTTTTCTCCGTACTATTAGTTCATACATAAAGATAAGTTTGTGGTGTGGCCACGAGGAGTGCACAAGTTTCCAGAGCCGCTTTCCTTGTTCCTTGTATATTTTTATCCCCCCCCCCCAGAGGGACAACGTATATTCCGTCTCTCTGGTCGACAAGATATGGCCTACGGGATTCTGGTGCTCTGCACCGTCGTCCTCTATGCCCCCCACATCGTCTTATGTGGAATGGGGATCCGGTGGCAACCCATGCTGTTTGTAGTGAGCCTGCTCTCATCACTCATCGCATTCCTGCCGCTTGTGGTGACAGGGGCGGTATTTCAGGTCCTGCACTGTCTCGGTGTTGCGGATGCTGCCGTGGCTACATCGGCGGTGATGATTCACTTCATTCTTCAGAATGCGGTTCGAGTCGGTGTGCTGCACGCCTGCTTATGTTTACAGCGACTGGGGTGGGAGCATGGCTGTCTTCTGGTTCGCAGCCGATTTCCCTTGGTTCCCCTGAGTATCGCCGTTGGCGCTGGCTTCGCGGCGACCTCTGTTCTCGTGAGTGGCGGTGCGCTTCTCGCAGAGGCGTGGGCTGTCGCGGGTAGTTTGGCAGGCAGCAAAAGCATCTCTTCCTCCTTCCGCAGTGAGTCTGCGCGGGGGGCTGACGTGTTTGCACACAGCGAAGGGTGCGCGGGGCTTCCTCGGTTTGTGCTGGCGTGCTTTCAGCAGACCTTCTTCACCTGTGGGCAAGTGGCGTGGACCGTGATGGTGGGCCAGGCGTATGCTGCCCTCTGGCCTCAGGACGCAGGGAAGGACTCGATATCAAAGAGTGCAGCCTCATCGACATCATTACAAGGCGTTCTCTTGTTCGCCGAGGCCTCCGCAGAGGGCGCGGGAGGGGACACCGTATCGATGCCACAGGTGGCGAGGCTTGATGTGGAGGATGTACGACTGGTGGTTACTGAGCAGTTACTAGTGGATGCAGACTTGCAGCAGCCGGCTTTCGGAGGCAGCAGGCCGGACACGATGGCTTGCAGCGAAACAAAAGCGTGCTCGTGTTCGGCTGCGGTGTCGATGTCGCGTGAGGACGCGGAGGCAAAAAAGGGCGTCGCCCGCAGTGGCGCACGTTTTGCGAGCGATGATGCTGGCGCTGACACAGGATCAGCTTCAACGCCTTCTAGAGTCCAAATCGAAAGGTCTACTACTGCCTCAGAGAGTGCGGAAATTGTATCGCCACCGTCGTCCTTATCTGACATTGCTGGCTGGATTGTGGGGGATTCGGTTTTCGCTCAGCGACTGCCCACCGCAGCCATCACTGGCGCTGCAGCGCTGGCTCTACATGGGTCTTTTGTATTGCTGCCTCTGACCGCGATGAATACAAATACTGACCCTGCGCACAAAACAGCAACGAGTTCAGAAGGCAGTGAAATGGGTGTGTGCTTCGCTAGTGTGCTTCTGCAGTGCGTTGTGACGATCGTGTCGGTGGTATGGGGATTGTGGATTGTGCAGTTCGAGCGTTACCCCTCAGCATACATGCTCCTTCCTCTATCGGCTTCTGGGGATGTGCCTCGAGGTTCGTGACAGTTGTTGACAGTGTAGTTTTCTATGTTTACATACCTGTCCATGTCGACAGTGAGTTTCTTGAGCGTAGTTTGGATGCGGTGGAGCGGCTGCCTTTGTGCTCGCCCACTCCCGCTCCCTCGTCTCCCTCCACCCTTACACCGTCGCAACCACCTAAAATGTTTTTTCCTGCTTTGCTCCGATTTTCTCGACTCCAGATTCGTGCGATATTTTATTGAACCTAATTTTGTAGAGATGTCCTCCTCTGTGGAGCTCTACGCTGTGCATGTCTGGAGAAAAAAAAAAATGATGCCTCGAAGCGGCTTTGGCTCCATGGAGAGAAGGGGGGAGAGGGAGCTTCTTGATGAGTGGTGCGCGTGCTTCTATTCAGACTGCGCGTGGCATAGCGCGCGGTGGGCATTGGCACGCTGAGGAGGTCTACCAGAGAAGTTTTCTTCCCGTGTGCTTTGGATGTTGCCACTTGTCCCCCCCCCTTCTATGCCCCCCACGCGTGTGGCTCATGCTTGTTGATTAACGATGCTTTATATATATATATATATATATATTTGCCTCATCTCCCACTTGCATGGATACCTTCCTTTCCTTTCTCTTTCGCTGGCCACGTTCTCTTTCCGTTGTGCTGGCACACGATTAATTCGAAGTTGTGCTGGAGGCTCGTGCGTGCGGTACCACACTAAAGGCGTGTGGACGTTACGAACGCTGCAAGCGCTTTATCCTCCCCCCCTCCACACACAACACTCACGCGACACGACAATATCGACTGCCCGAGAGCTGTAAAGCAGCACTCTCTTGCAGGGTCAAGCAGAAGTCCTGTGGGTCACATAGGCACTCAACGCCAACTCCGCTTATCGGCACCGTTTTATCGGTGGGAATAGTCTGCCTCTCTAATTTTATTTGTTTTTTTTTTTGTTGCTACTTGCTTGCCTATGTGGACCTACGTACATTTTCTTCGTCCTCTTCTTCCACAACAACGCGAATCGCCTACCCTAGTCCTTTCCTTTTTTTTTTTCGTCGCTGATTCACCGTTTTTTCCCTTTTTTATCGCTTTGTTAGCCCAGCGGCTGCCATCTAAGCACGGCAGTCGCTGTGTCGGTATATCACGCAGACTCTGTGTGGCTGCACACTGTGTGCACCTCTTCAGTGATATCCCCCCCCCAAAAAAAAATCATTCCCAAATTAAAACAAACAAAAAAAATCGATTCGCACGTCTCTCTCATCTACTTAAAGCATAGGAGAGGGACATTCTAAAATCTCTATCGAGATCAAAGCGAAGAGTTTTCCAGACGCCGAGCGCGGCGACCACGTGCAGCAGGAATTGACCTACAGGCGACCTGTATTCATCTGCTGCCGCCGCAGATTGGTGCAGAGCTGACTGATTGATCCTGTACTGATTTCCGTTCGTTTTCGGAGTCTAGAGCTGCATGGGTTGTGAGGGGGTGGGGTGGGGGTGGGGGTGAAGGAAGGTGCCTTGATGAGTGACCACGTGAAGGAGGGCACCGTGCCCGGGGTGCAGATGGAGGGCATGGCACCCTCAGCTGTGATACAGTCTGTGCCGAAGTGTCTGATCAACAGATGCAGCAGCTCTACTGCTGCCAACGACCGCGCTGGCTCTGCCTCCGCTGGTCAGCCACACAGGTCGGTTGTGTCTTCACCAGGTCCCTATAGGGACCCATGCGCGGCCGTTCCGCCGATGCTAACCAACTCCGAGCCAGTTGCACACCGCAAAGACTTGAGGAGGTCACATACACCTCGTGGGGGCTCGTTTTGGGGAGGGCAAAGGACCGCTGTGGTGCTCAAAAAAAAACCGACTCAGCCCCTCACAGCCGCAGCTCAGACGTCGGGCAACGGCACAGTCGTGGGGGACGGAGTCGTATGCTCGACCAGCAGGTCGATCGCGGATTCATCTGTGCGGAATGGGGATGCGCGTAACAAGTCTACTGTTACTGGAAGGAGCATCACTCACCTCACCTCCCTCCGCCGCTCCAGCGATCCAAGTGCGTCCTCAGCAACGACCGTGGGATCGGTTGCCTCGACTTCGGCCCTCGTGGAGAAGGACCGCGTGTTGTGTGTCGAGCTTGCGGATGGGCTTCCACAAGATTCCTCACACGTGAGTTCCGCTGTCTATGGTGAGCGTCTTGATTTGCGCAAGCGGGGGCTAGTGGCGCTGCCCTGTCTTCATGCGCGCGCAGCCTTTCCACCAACGTTGCCCGACGCGAGAGACCAGACTATGACGTTAAGGTCTGCTCACAGGAGCGGCGATGTCCTCGCAGGGCGTCTCCGCACTCTTAGTTTTCGCGAGAACGTCATCGAGAGCATCGCTGCATCGCAGACGCTTTGTGGGTCGCCTTTAGAGTGTTACACAAACGTGTCAACGCTTGACCTCACTCATAACGCTCTCACATCTATCGCCGGCATCGAGGCCCTGAGATGTCTGCGCTCCCTGCGTCTCGCGTTCAACAGAATCACCTCGCTGGCGCCTCTTTGGGCGTCGCAGTATGTGGCGGATCTGGACGTGCTTGATGTAAGCTCAAATAATCTGACCGAGCTCATCTCCCCAGAAGACATAAACGTTCTGGGGCAGCACTGTGTTGAGGCTGTCCCGCACCCCGAGCGGCTGCCCATTCCCACCAGCGACCTGAACAGTGTCGAGGCGCGTGCGTGCAGGGTGATGCAGCTACGCGTTCTGTACGCGTCCGACAACCGAATTCGTGAAGTGCCGAGTGCAATGTACATATTCAAAAAGTTGACAGATCTGCGTCTGAGGAAAAATTTGATTGACAGTGTGCCAGAAGGATTCCCAGAGCGCGCGTATCTTCCGCAGCTGTCGCACGTGGATTTGAGCATGAACAAGCTCCCTGCTAGCGTAGCTGGGGCGGTAACGGCACGCATGCGAGAGGGGGGTGCTGGGCTTTCACCAGTAGACAACACCAAGTGGACTATCGTGCCGCCGCTCTTACATGCAAAAGGCCCTGTGGTCGCTTTCTCTCAGCTGCACCTCCACACCAGCGACCTCCCGCCTGGTGAGACTGCCATTTGCTCGTCATCTTCCGCATCGATGGCCACGCGGGATGCGGAGAGCGGGACATCCACCCTAACAAAGGGGGCCGCTGTGGACTGCACCGAGTCTGATGACGGTAGCCAGCGGCCCGTGTTGGATGAAGGCGAGGAGGAAAGCGGGGTGCTTGTGGTGAGCGAGGATCAGGGATGCCGTGCACAGGGCTCTGCAGGACCGGCTGCGGGTATGGCAGGCCCGAGCGGATGCAGATGCACGCACCTCACCTCGATGGACGATGTGGCGAATCCACTTAGCTCTCAGATAAAAGTGCGGTGTGGGTGTGCCGCGAGCAGAGCTCATAGTGCCTGCAGTGGGATGTCCTCAGCCACTCTGCCAGACGTGACATCAGCCGCTTCTAGCGTGGTGGGTCAGGAAGCACCGCATCAAGATGCTATCCAGCGCGTAGCGGAGAACGCTTACAGTATCGATATTGGTGATTGGGCTGCAATGGTGCGGCAGCGCCTTGAGCAGGTGTTGCAGGAGCCACCTGCTGGACAGGCGGGTGACGCACTGGATGCTCAGTCGCCACGGAACATGCGCGAGCATCTTCTGAACTTGTCCAACACTCTCGCCTCCCAATGCAGCGGCGGTGCCCCAACGGCGCAACCACGCGATCAGGCCCAATCGGCTACCGTGTCTCGCATGGCGGCTGCGCTCAACCTTTGTTTACCTTCAGGTTGTCTGGTCTTCTCGGAGGATGCCCAAGGGTGTTGCCCTCTCCTCCTCCTCACCGGCATCACCGCTGCGGCAGCCACCGACCAAAGCGGGCTCCTTCTTCACGAAGTCGTGGCGCACCACATTGTCCAGAATTGCCTGCAAACGGCGAAGACTTCCGCAGGCGGAGAGAGCTCGCCGTTTTCTAAGTCCCGGTCCTCTTGCCAGGCATCGGGGTCAGCCGAATCGCCACAGCAGCAGCTGTGCCAGGGCCGGAGCGCCGGTGAGTCGGTTGTTCGCTCTGAAGCTTCGGCGACCGACTACTCGAAGGTTGTTAAATCCTCCCTCTTGCGCTCACGCATTCCAGCACGGGGTCGAGGCGGCGGCGCCCCCCAGCCGCTGAGTTTTTCCTTACCGTTGCAAGTGATTCACGTGATTGATTGCACAGACTCAGTGTCCACAGCCTACAGTACCACGTCGGTCATGTGGGCATACATCACCTGGCGGCAGCGGTGGGAGTCGGCTGTGTCTCGTCGCCGGTTCGCATGCAGGAATACTTATGTTTGTCAGATTGAGAAGCAAAATCCCCCAATACCCCCACCACAGCACTTTATTTCTACGATGGCGTCACCAACGGCGGCACTGGATGGGGACCAAGCGCATGCAGTCCTCCATCATGGGAAGGCAAGTAACCTTTACCCATTCACTGCGAACTCCCCCGTCCCGCGCGTACTCGAGTGGCGTCGGCTGCAGGACCATAGACCGGCGTCATACTACGCAGTGCCATTTTCGTGGGAAATACTTTACGATCTGCTCCTGTGCTCATCCCCGTCGCAGCGGCGGGACAGGACTCCTGGTCTACTGCCACTCCTGCATTTGGAAAGCAGTAGTGTGAGCCACAAGTGTAGCGCACTAGCTCACCTCGTGTGCGCGCAGATTCTTGGTGCTGATTCTGGTGGTCTCGCACAGGGGTCGTCGGTGAGTGCGTCTCCGTCATTGCAGCTGCTGCGCCGACCCCCATCGGGCACAGATAACTCGACGCTCAGTTGCGGCTCCAGTGGCACACAGACTACTGCTTTGTCGTCTCATCTAAAAGATGATATCATTATTCGCGCCCTCCAGTGGCGTCGCAGCAGCCAGCAGCTGTCCAGCTGCGTGGAGAGCGAAGCGAGTACTGTCGCAACGGAGCAGGTGACGAAGTGTGACATACCGCTGTACAGCTCTGAAGAGGTACTCCAAAGTCAGCAGGCTGCCGTGATCGCACTGAGCTCCCCTGACTCTCGCCATTTTCACCGGAAACCGCGATTTCACGAGCACAGCGCCCCACCAGCAGTGGCACTGGAGGACACCATCGCGTTTGGTGGGAATGTGTTGGGACAGACTCCTCCCAGTCCGGTTCTAGTCATGTCGCCCTCGGAACGACGTTCCTCCACCTCTGAGGACAGCGACAAAGCGTCTCTCAGAACCATGTGAAGGCGAGACGGGGGCTACGACCCACCGATACGACATTGTGCGGTCGCAACAGTTAAGCAACCGACACACACAGGGGGAGTGGACAGCAGCTGCTTCGTAAGTTTGTGTTTGTGTGTGTGTGTGTGTGTGTGTGTGTGTGTGTGTGTGCTGCGTTCCTCCTCCCTCTCCAAACACCTCTTTAACAACAACAAAATGAAAGAAAAAAGAGTGACGGTGGTGTGGGATGATCACATCAATTTTAATACGACAACGTTCGGCGTGGGAATGGTGGACACAAGTAACGTGTTGTCTGTGCCCCCCCCCCCCCTTCACACACACACACCTCACAGTTATTGCAACTGGCCCTCCAATTTCTCACTGCGAGCAGACTTAGCCTTTCATGTGTACTGTGTCGGCTGTGAGTTGCGCTCCTGCGCTGTACCCTACATGAACACTTTTTCTTGCGTCTGGATCCCCCCACCTCTTCATTTTCCTTCTCCCCCATCGAGCACTTCGGCTCAGTTGTGCTTGTGGGGTTGGCCATGCCAACATCATCTGTGATATATCCCCCAGCGGGTGTGAACAATATTAGCGGCTGTCATGGCGCGGTGGTCAAGCCCTCCCGTGAACTGGCAGCGCGCGTCATACAGACCTGGGTGCGCAGACACTGGGATCGACGATACGCACATCGCTTGCTCTTATTGCTTCACGTGATGGCGGCTTCCCGTGCCCCTGGTCATCGACTCAGCGAGGGGAGCATGTGTCAGTTGGTCTCCCCAACCGAAGGACCGACTGCGCTCTCCTCGTCTTACACCACCCGTGATATGGCCCCCGATACGGATGACTACTTTGGAAGAATGTACGAGACTGTAGTGAAGTACGAGTCGGCTCTGCAACTCGAGAACTACACGCGTCGACTGCTCGCAGATGAGTTTTGTGCCAGCAGTGAAGTCGCCCGAGGGGCCTCGCACGCGACACGCCACATACTGCGACAGCAGCACCCGCTCTTACGCCGTGTGTCACTGAGTGCGGATGCCCTGCACTCGGTGGCTAAGGATTGTTCTCGAGCTCGGCACAACTCCATTTCCGCCACCACTGTGACCCTGGAAAAGCTGCGCTCGTATCTGACTCCAGAACTCTTCTCATGGTGGCGCGCGGGGCAGCGGTCTCCCTCCGCCTGCGTACCTTATGCCGCACCTACACCCCCACCCATCCACAACGCAGCGAGGGATTTCGGATTGAACCATCCTTTGCCGCTGTGTACCAATCCAGGTGGCGCCCGCATGGATGAGGTTCTCGAGAGCGGAGGGTTAGAGGCGGTGTGGATGGAGGTGGGGGGTGATGAGATAGATGACGAGACTGCTATGAACGTAGCGTACACCACAGAGAGGGATGCCGTAAAGAAGGACGCATTTCTCACCGCGCAGAGGACCACGTTGGCTGGATGCCCTGATCCATTCGCCACGCGCGATGGCGATGGCGCGGCGGGTGTGCTGCGGGAGGATGCGTCTTCGACATGTTTACCGGAGGGAGATGACATCCATCTAGTGGTTCAGCCTGTTCTCGGCGGCGTTGCACGCAGGCGGTTCAGTGACATGCATCATCCCTTGGCGAAGCGCCCCACAACGGTAGAGGAAGTTATTCATCTACGCGAAGGGACTACGGAGGCTCCAATGTGTGCTGTTTGTGAACTCTGCGGTGTTGTGGCGAACTTGCAGAATACCGCTGACACCGTACTGGAGACGCAGGAAGAGGATGAGCTGCACCCCTGCAGTGCGTGCCACGCTCTAGTGCACACATCCTGCGCTTTTCCCTGTGATACTGCCGATATCTTCTACTGCAGCCGCTACTGCTCCTCAGGTGGGAACAGGGCGTGAGCAACAGGTCTGTACCAAGTGCTGAGCTTGGGAAGGATGGGGGCGGGGCAGTGATGAGTTCCCTGGGTGAGCCAGTGAACTTCTCTGCCTCCGTTTGCTCTCCTTTTCTAAAATAATTATTAGCGCCATTGGCCACAGGTGCCTTCCGGAACCCAAGGTGCACACGCATCCATATATATATATATATATATGTGTGTGTGTGTGTGTGTGTGTGTGTTTATGTACATAGTTACTGCCGAACAAACGTGCCGTCGCCACAGAGAGAGAGAGATCGACACGCCTGCAGCGTTTCTGCTGAAGCGAAAGGTGGTGAAAGAAAGAATAAGTGCCACTTCACTGGGAAGCTGAAGCGAATATGCGACGCGCCCGCAGCTCTGTGATCAAAGGCTCTGTACACCCTCCCCCGCTCTCCCTCCTCCTTTTTTCTCTCCGCATGCTTCTTGAGCAGCAGGCGGCAGGTGCGCATGCGGTATAGCGGAGCTATGTCTCTGTAGCAATGAATGCGGGTGGTCGCTGGCGTAGCCCTTCTTGTTATGTCTCAAGCGTCAATCCTCAGCATTCGCCCACACACATCACTGCAGGGCCTCTTTCTTGTTGGCATAGACGAATTGGATGAAGTGAAGTGTGGGAGGGGAAGGAGATTGAGGTGCGGTGCGGTGGTGGTGGCAGACTATCTCCTACAGTGAGTTCATTCAAGAAGTGCGACGTTGTCTGATCTCCGTATGCGTTGCGCATGTGCCAGGTTTTCACTCCTCTGCTCATTCCTCTTTCTTCCCTTCTCCCTTATTGTTTTCTCGCGTGGCGGGTGCGTGTGCATGCTCGACCCCTCGAGAAGGTGTGTGTACGCCAGGTCTCCTCTACATCGTTGCACTTGTCAAGGGGCTCGAACGTGCGGCTGAGCGGGGTGCGTTGCACCAGCGAGATGTGAGTTGAGAGGGATTAATCTACACTATTGGACGGAAGGAAAAAGAGTTGTCGTAGATCAATCCCATTCACGACCCCTGCATAGACACACACACACACACACACACACGTGGTCCCGTGTTGTCCATATCCCATAGACAAGACTAACACTGGCACCGCTGTCCCAGACCCCTGATAATCTTTTTCCTTTCCATTCGAGCCTCCCTTCAGTCATTGGCCGAGAGACGGTGACCACTATACCGAAGAATCATGTCGGACGTACTCGGATTCCTGAACGGGGTGTTGCACAAAGTCTCAGCCACGTTCATGCCGACTGAGATGGACGACGTCGCCTCGTTCTTGCGAGGCGATGCATGGGTGGTTGCGACGGGAGCTCCTTTGTTGACAAGGAAGACCACAGAAGCATCTTCTACAGAACCGGGAGACGTGCCGCGCGGAGCAGGAATGCTGACTACAGCGCGTTATCCCCTTGGGGCTACACGCTGGGGCCATTTTATACCGCTTGGTATTGCGGGCACGGAGCTTGTTTCTGCCGCCACTTCCAGCATGCGAGGGATCCTGGTCAATTTCTTTGAGAGCAACGGCTTCAAGCATGTGCTCACCCTGAGTCTTGTGCCCACCGAGCAGCAGCATCTGCAGCAATCTCAGGTGAATCTGACCACGCCAGGGGGGACGGTGGGTTCGCGTGCTTGTGAGGGCGCTGCATTGTCCCGCGACGGCGACTGCAACGCAGACTTCTTGCGCGCACAGCAGCTTTTTTTTCCTGCGTCGATCGACACCGCCACCGCCACCACTCGCGCCTCACGAAAGCGGACTCGGCCCGATCCGACCTCGTCTTCGGTCGTTGACATATCGCTGGACAGTCGCTATGGCTCCACGGCGGAGGCGGCGCGACACAGCTGCATAGCTGCCGTGCGTCGCTGGTTCGAGAAGGTGGAGGATAGTGCTTTACTGGACATCGCTCAAACAAAACAAGACAATGGTGGAGGTGCTTTCGAGTGCACAAATGGCACTGCGCAGTGTAAGAGAAAAATGCAATCGCAGCGCTTACTTGTCATAGTGCGATGCTGCACAGACAATCGTATCGCCTTCTCCACACGCGGCGGTGCTGTAGGTGGTGGTCCGGCATCCACTTTGGGTCCAGGGCGCCGACACCGTCGCGGAGAGGATCCGTTGTACCTTTTTTTGCATGAGCTTGCAGCTCTCACTACATTCTACGAGGTGCGGCTGGCCGACACATGCTGCGCGGCGCGGCCTGCTGTGCTGCTGCTACCCGAAGACGATGGGTACAGTGGCGCCATGCTGCGGCAGAAGCTGCGGGAGGAGGTGGGAAGCCGTTTCTGGGTCGAACTTTTCCATAATTCCGATGGCCCGTCGAGTAGTGGCGGGGGTTTGGCGAATGCCGGACGAGGATCGCAGAGGAGCGACGGATGGAGAACAGCCTTGATAGGCAGCGGCACTGGTGCGAGTGACGCACCTGGGGGATCGGGCGGCATTTCGCAACATCGACGCCACGAGCAGCCCGAGACGCCACTCGCACGCGGTTGTCGTCTGGCGGCTCAGTGGGGTGTTCTACACCTGCCAGGGGCATTATCAAGCGAACCACACGCTGCTCCAAATAAGATGGACACCTCACACGCGGGCCTTCCTCCTTCCACGGATGTCTGTAATGGCGGCGGTTGCGTTTCCGGTGGCGCGTCATCCCCAACTGCAGCCCCTCCCCAAGTGGCACGGCTTGTATCTCCTAAGCAACAAGAGGAGGAACTGCGCCGCCACGCGGCTTGCTTCTTTGCGCGACCCAGCAACGCTCCACTGTGTGTGTTCTTGCTGGAAGCGCTACGTCGCTTTCCCGTGCTTGTTCGCCCAGTTGTACTGCAACACTGGCAGTCCACGTGGACCGCACGTCACTCGTTGACGGATTCGTTGTTTGCCTTCCACACGGCTCTATGCCCCTTTATGCTCTCCGCGTCTTACTGTGGAAGCGTGGGGCCTTATCAGGCGTCATCTGCGCTGTCGAGCACCAGGGATAGACCAACGTTTCCGGCAACCAGGATGCTGCAGGACACCACGGATCTCCTCGACGCGCTGCTATCTGCTGCATTCACGCTTGCTGAGGAGCGCGATGCTACACATCCGCTGTCTGCCAACGACTTGGCCATTGAGCAGGCGACACTGTTTCTTCTGTTCTATGAGGCGCTTGTGCACCAGCGTGAGGGTCGACTGCGCCGTATTCCCGACCTGGTGCGCGTTCTTGTTACCCTATCAGACCGCCACGACAGCACCGCTGATGAGTCCACTCCGTGTGCTCCGGGTCGGGGGGCCACTACAAACGAGAAGGTGCATTACGCGGTCCGACATCTCCTCCCGTTTTCACCCTTGAATCTTTTTTACGAGCGAGTTGCACAGTTGACGGCCTCCTCGCACGATGACCGCGGCACTCAGCGTGAGGTACAGAGATACCCGATGAACTCACTTGTCCTTCCCATACGTCGCGTGTCTGTTGCACCTCAACTGCAGCACAGCACGCTACTTGCTCTCCTGCCGATTAGGGAATCGCTGATGGAGATCCACGGGGTGGCGGAATCTTTGTGGCGGGATCAACTGCCTTCCTACTGGCGGCGTGTCCTGGGAGCCATGGGCACAGGTGATAACGCCGCAGGGGCGCACCCCACCACTGCAGCGCTGTCAGTGGCCCATGAAAACCCTGACGCCCGCGCACTCACTCAACTCAGTCCAGATAACTTCTATCACCCCAACGTACCACATGCTGTTCGCGTTTTGTATGTGTTAACCGCGCACGCCCTCCGCGCCCCCACGGAGGCCGCAAAGCAAGTGCCGATTGTGCACCTCCAGGTCATATCCCAATTGTCGGACGAGCAGTTGCTGCGCACTCTAAAGGAGCTCGAGAGTGCCGGGCTGGCGAGTACGAATATGAAAACAAGAACAGCGCGAACACTGGTGGACACGGTGTAGCACACACCTACCAAATAGGAGAGGAGAAGCTAGGGGGGGAGGGGGCGGTTCTCCTGGTGGTCATTTGTCCTCTCAACTCCAGGGCGCCGTGTCCGCTCTTTACCTCCCTCCCCCCTTTTATTTGTTTTTTTTTTAAGGGACGACCGCGAGACACACACACACACACACAGTTCATGGAGGCGACGTACGGGAAACTCCCTATTTTATGCTTTGAGGATATCTATGAATGTGTGCACCTGCATGGAGCATCGGCCCAGACTTCCCAGGCAAGCTCCGTTCTGTTTGTGTGTCATCTCTTACTCACAACCGCTCTTTTTTTTTTTCTCTCCACCTGCGCGGGGGCGGGGCTTGGTGGGGGAGGGGGACGAAGGAGAGGGGGTGGGGCAGTAGAAAAAGGAGGTCCACTCAGGGGAGCTTCTTTATTGCCTTGGAGATTGATGTCGGGTTACTTTGTCGCCTTTCACCCGCGGAATATACTCCTGTTTTCGCATAGCATTTGTGTTGTATTGCTGGTTCCTCTATTATCCCCGTCACGCTGTTGAGCGCCATCGACAGAGCCCTTTGGGCGACTACTCTTCATGCCCGCACTGTCCGCCTTTCGCATGTATATATATTAAAAAAAAAAAATTCTGCACTTCTTTCTCCTTTTTCCCACCATCCTCTGTTTTGTGTGGCCGCGTGATTGTACGTGGGGCGGATGTTGTGGTGACAGAGTCACGATTGCTTTCCCTTCTTTTCTCCCTTTCTCTTTTCCACTCTTCCACACATTAGCTGCTTTTGGTTGAGGAGACGTCGTTGTGGAGAAAGACCTTCGCGTGCATACAGTGTGCCACATTCTTGCTGACACCTCCGCATGCTCGGGATTCACTCAGAACATGTTGAGTGGACGATATGGCCAAGTCGGACATGACAAATATTTCTGCAGCAGCAGAGAAAACGCATATGGAGAGGGAGACCGCCGTACCTCACCAAGAACGGGTGTTGCCACCACCTCCCGTGGAGTTGGCCCTGGAAGAAGGCCCCGATGTTGCTGACGCATCGACGGAGGATCCGGTGGAGTTCATTCTTCACCGAGTCGATTGTATTGAACAATGGCGGGCTACAGTCGTGCGCCTGAACGCGACGCAGCTGGGAGTGTCGCTGGTGCGCGGAGTGCTGCGACGCGGTCGCTTCGCAACGCCGCCACTACGCCCCTTCGAGACGACGGAGACTCGGGCACTGGCAGGAGGTGCAGTCGAGGCGAGGGAGGAGGCTCATGTACATTGCCCAGCGCTGTCGGAACTACCATCGCTGCGCACGTGCACGGCGTACGATCCCGGGCAGTCAGCTACACCTATTTTAGGACAAAATGATAGTGGGGCCGCGTCTCGGCAGGCAGTCTACCCTCACCACGATAGCGTATGTAGTACGCACACTATTTCACAACCCAGCGTCGCTCGCCGCACACTCGTGCAGAGCGTCAGCCGTGCCTCTGTTCCCCTGTATATGGGTATTCTATCCGCCCTCGTTGCGCACGGTGTAACATCCCTGTATGACGAGGACTCGAGGACCGACTCGCAGAGCGCCAGTGAAGCTGCGGCGGCACGACCTGTCAAGGCAGCCGTGTCCACACTCTCTACAGCTGAGAGGGACTTCCAGGCACCTGAAGGCTACCTGCACTTGTCTACGGATATGAACCGCGCGCTGCACGAGATCCACCGAGCGGCGGCTGAGGTGATATGTACTATAGATCACGAGAGTCAAGAGATGCAGACGCTCGCATCGGCGTGTCTGATGAGTGAGGAGGACTCCATGAGGGATCTCCAATTGGATGTGTGCCGGTCATGCCGGCGGCTCAGCCTCATCGCAGCAAATCTTTACTCGCTCGTGGCCTTCCTGAGCTTTTTTGCGGTGGAGGAGGCGGTCTTGCCGGTGAAGGCACTGGGAACTGCCGTCCGCACTGCCGCCTCGGTGGCCACCGCCTCGCACCTATCTGACGAAGCCGCAGCGAGAGCAACGCACGAGGCGGAGGCAGCATGTAGTGCAGGCAACGACTGCCATCCGCGTTGTCCTCCAATCCACTCACTATCGACTTTCCCATCCGTGTCGGCCGTTGCGACGGCGACAACCGATCACGACGCTCACGCGATCGCTTCCACCGGCGGCACCGGTAAATGGGTGCCCTTTGCCTCAGTCACATGCCCCGCCCATCATATGCTCGAAGCGATCGCAGCGGTGCCCCCGTACACGGTGGAGCGTTTCCATGAGCTCTTCGACGCATCGGGTCAGTTGCCACAAACTGTGTGGAGGGTGTTTTCCACAACCGCCACGACTCTGAGCCAGTTCGCTGTGAGTTGGTCTCTCACCACAGGTGATGCGCAGAGCCACCAAACATTCAACAACACCGCACGTGCGGTACTCGGCGAGGATCAGCGCTGCCTATTGCTGCAGCTGCATCGCCTCTGTTCTCGCTTCGTCGTTCTCCGGCACCGAGTGTACGCCCTGCACCCTGTGAACCCTCTCTACTTCAAAGTGAAGCAGATGCTAGAGTGGGGTGGCCTCCTCAACGCCAGCGTGCCGGATGAGTGGTCGTACGACAACGGCGACATTGACCGATGCGATTTGCATAGTGATTCATTGCATAATACCTATCCGCTAGGCCATCATCTGCGCGTAAGTGCCAGCAACAGGGCAGCGCTGCGGGCGGTGATGACGTGCCCGCACGCTGCCACGGCGGGCGACTCGGCACATCGGCGGGTGCAAGGGAAGAGCGCGTTTGTGCCAAGTGGACACGGGGTCGGCGGCGGATGGCGAGGGAGCACTCCAGGCGATGGCCGTGCATCAGCCCCGCTTTCCCTTCTCGCCTCACTTGTCTCTGCTGGGACGAACGGCAGAGCCAGCGCCGGCCTCGCCAGCCTCCTGACAGGCTCGTCAGCCGACCCAAGTCCAGGACCTAGTGGGGCTGCATCGCTTCAGCACTCCTCTGTGCCGGGATACGTGGGGCTGCGGAACACCGGAAACACCTGCTTCCTCAACAGCGTGGTGCAGCTCCTCGGCAGCGCATCGCTGTTTCGTGACGATCTAATGCTGCGAGTGCAGAGCGCAGTCTTCGACCATTCGGCGTCCACCGATCATCAACCTCCGGAAGACACTCGTGCCACTGCTACTGAAATAATGGCGGATCTCTTCACCAAGTATGGCTGTCGCCTCGCCATTGCGCTGCTACTCGGTGAACTGCAATGGCGCGGTGCACATCACCACCAAGGTCCTGCGGTCGTACCGGACTACCTTACCCCACACCTGCCGCCGCCGTTCGACGACCATCATCAACACGACGCCTCAGAGTTTTGGCACGCGCTGTTGGATCAGCTGGATTTGCCGAGTCAGCCTGGTGGTGCTGTCGTCGCCAAGTGGTTCAGCGGCCGAACAACAACCACGATGAAGTGCGTGTCTTGCCAGCGTAAGCGCTTGCACACGAATACCTTCTGGGACATCTCCACACCCCTTCTCCGTTCGGCCTCGGCTTCCTCTGCGCCAGTCCCTTTGGGAGGCGGGCCGTCCAGCCCGGCAGCGGTGTCGACAAAGCCTGGGGCGGCACCCACCACATCGACAGGGCCTGTTGTGAAACAAGTTGATGTGGAGCGCTTTGCCAATGCCACTGCTGTGACCACGACGTACATGGATCCATCAGCACCCGAGGAGCTTATCAGCACGTCGACTGCCGCGTACGCATCTGTGGAGCAAGAGGCGGTTACGGACGCAGAGGAGGATCCCAGGATGTGGATTGACGGTCAAACGATCTTGTCGACACCCCCCACAGATGCCCGCCGCCAGGTCACGCTTTCTTCTGTCGCCCTGCCATCGCCCTCCAGGGTGGAGGCGCATGAGGCACCCAAGACGTTACAACACCTCTTGCTTCACGTCCTTCACCCTATTCTCAACAAGGAGCTCTTGCACGGTAGCAATGCCCTTGACTGCGAACACTGCCATCGGCGCACCGACACCGTGCTCACTACACGTCTGGTAGCGAACGTGGGCAGAGAGGGACAGAGGGAATGCGATGTGGCGGCAGCAGACTTACACGATAAAGGCTCGAGTGTTGTGTCGTTCACGCGCGTCTTTACCGATAGCGGCGCCGCTGATGTAGGGCGCGAGGTTGAGGAGGGGATGCCAGGTACCCCCCGTGAAAAGGAATGCGGGTCTCCACACGGGAGGTCCCAGTCGATGGCGACGGGCTTGAAGTCTTCGGACTCCGTGTCGAATACAGCGGCTGGAGGGGGTCTTCCGTACTACCTGGCGATCCAGCTGAACCGCTTCGCCTACCAGCGCATCTCGCAGTCCTACCAAAAAATTACCGATGGCGTACCGCTGAATGAGGTGATCATCGTCCCCGTCTACACCACAGGGGCTGAACAGCGAGACCCACCCCAGCCCTCTTCGGGTGTGCATGGGTTCAACAAATCGACTCTGACGACCAGCGAAGTGGCGGGCAACTGTGATCTGCAGCACGAAGACGAAGGTCGGTACAGTAGCCCTGTTGATCGGGTATCAGCGGTGCCTGCCGATCCGGTCTGGGTTGCGTATCGTCTGCGAGCTATCGTCATTCATAGTGGCTCCACGCCGAATAGCGGTCATTATTTCACACTGGCGCGTTGTCTCGCAGCGACGCCGGTGGAGGTGCAGCCTGACAACAGGAACTACAGCGAAGAAGAGGTGGATCATGCGGTTGTTGCATCAGAGCTGGCGACCCTGCGCGCATACGTCGAGCAGCTGGGGTCCGCGCTCACCAGTTCCCTCCAGGCCGAGCCTGATTTCCCCAGCGGGCAACGTGCGCGCCAAACGACGGGGGCAGGCGATGCGGCATCAGTTGAAGGCTCTTCGAGTCATAACGGTGCAGAGGTGGCTGGCTGGCCGCCACAGGACAGGGCTCCTGTGCCACACACGCCCCCGGGCACCGAGGCGGGGTTCCCATCACCGGTGCCTTCCCCAGCGCCGACACTCCCCGACGCCGCCGTTTCAGTCAGTGGCGATCGCCTCTACGAGAGCTGGGTGATGCTCAACGACTCCCACGTCCAGCCGGTCGGCGTGGACACGATGCGCAGCATCTTGCACGGGTCTGGTGGTGGTGTGTACTCATCCATGGAGACGCCGTACATCATACTCTACGAAAAGACGCCGGTCGCCTTTCAAAAGACCGCGGCGCACCCTGCGCTGTCAGGGAATGAGGAAGCGGCGGATCCATACGTCCCTGACGCTACACGGTCGGTGGCCCTGAGGTTGCAACGCCTGTGGGAGACACCTTATCCCTCGGTCTGCAACTCAGGCGGCGCCTCCACTGGTGACCCACGCGCCGAGTCGGTTCAGTTTTCTCCGGCAGTAATGCAGACGTTCACCGCGCGGCTGAAGGACGAGACGGCCAGCAGCACCGCCAACAAACCCGTCTCCCGAAAGATAAAGCCGTATATTCCCCCTTTCATAGTCGGCAATGAAACGCGTCCACTTCCTCAGGCAGCAGCTGCACTGACATCCGGAGAAACGCAAGGCGCAACTTCGAGAGCTGCTTTCGCTGAGCCACCATGGGTTGGCACGACGAATACCGGAAATGTGGTCCCATCCGAGGGATCCAAAGCCTTTCATGTGGATCTGAGCAATGATGTACCAGTCGTTTCCAGTGACCGCAACGTTAGTCGTGCTACAGCATCACACCGCCCGCGTCGGCTGACATCCGTTACCAAGTACAGTCAGGTACTTCGCACCAAGCGGCACAGCGCATCCAGGAACCACGGAGGTGCAGGAAAACACCGAAAGCGTGGCGGCTCGGCGCACAAGGGCGCTGTACTCAGCTCAAGTGGTAGCGATGTCAGCTCAGAGCTGGACGACGGGTAGGATAGGCTTCACTGTCAACTTTGTATCCGGCGCGTGTAACAAATTGGGTGGCGATTGCCCATGCGTGCAGCAATCATCACTGCGTGGCCGATGAGAAGAGGCGACGTGCAGAACGCGTTTGTGTGATTATTATTATTATTATTATTATTCTTTTTTTTTTACCGAAAAGGGTGGTAACGTCTGCGGTTGTCTTTCTATCGATCAATAATAGGGGGGGGGAGGGAGGGTATATACATCTTATATCGAGGGATTATTGAGGCGGGGAGGGAAGGGGGGGGGGCTGAGATGTATTCGGACAACGTTACCTATCGCTCGGAGTAGTGGGCAAGGGAGGGGGGCGCCGAGTGAATAGATTTGCTGCGCTAATCCAGCAGCAACACCTGTCCTCGACAGGGAGGGTCTGAGTCGGCGTTGTACCAATGGGGGACCTGCGAGTCAGTGTAAAGCTGACATCAAACCATAAAAAAAAAAAATGAGCTCATTGCTGAGTTCGAGGCTGTTTCAGACCAGAGAGAACGTCTGTTGAGTGCACGACACGGAGCGGGACGATCCATACCCTGCTGCACATTAACCATCGCTTCGTACACTGATTTTAACCGGTGACTACTGCTGGGACAGGGACGGCACAGAGTGCCGATGCTGCGCTCTATCGGTTACCCCTAGTGGGTCTTCGGCATACCAACTCTCCGGTGTTCTGCCGATCATACAGTATGTTTGAAGAAGGGAGTCACGGGTGGGCTGATCAAGGCCGGTGACCTACTTCGGTTGGCGTCATGGGTCCGCATGGGCTTCGGCGATCACGTGCGTGTGTGTGTGCCCCTCCTTTATCTCTTCCCCATGGGCATGAGTGGGTTGTTTTGCTCGCGTCGCGTGAGTGTTTCACACCGAGAAATGTTTCAGTAATTCTCTATGCACACACATGATGATTGATGGAGAAGCATTGAGGCTGAACAGCAACGAGACCCACATGTATGCGTGTGCCACGTGTATGCGTAACCTCCGAGATCCAGTCGAGTGACTAGTGGAGCAGAAATCTTGTGAAACGTGATGGTTCCCCCCCCCCACCCCATATTATATTATAGTGGAGTCCATCAGACCCCAATCTGTATTTTGTCGATTTTATGTCGAGTAGCGTAGTGACTTGGAGCACAGCAAACGAGAAAGAACTGAAAATAATAATAATAATAAAAAACAAGTGGGTAGGTCGACAAGGTCTGAGGGGGTTATGATTCGTAAATGGAAAACCTTAGTGCACTCTTCTGATAGGTGTCAGAGTCGCACTCTCGCGCCCATCTCACGACAGATCCCATCGGCTTTGGCCTTTGTCGCGCACCTCTTATCGAAAGGAAGACTGAAGACGCCCAGGAGGCCTTCAATAGGCACACGACCTTACTCGATGACTGGGGGGGGGGGGCGGCGGCGGCGGCTCGCCGTGTGTACGCTGGATGAACACGCTGCAAACATGTGCGACAATGAAGAACTATTTTTACTGATTCTGTTCCTCTTTTTTTCTCCTTTTATGACACGTACACGCGCACGTGCTACTGCCACAGTGTGCTCGAGTGCCTTCACCCTCTGTGTTGCATCTTTTTGTATCTCATCCCCAACCCCCCTTCTTTACGGAGCAGCAGCAGCACCACCATCAACAACAGAAACATCTCATCAACGCGGCTTATCGGGTGCGTCTCTCTCAGCGCTTCCTGACGAGGAGGGGGAAAAAGTCCTCTTGAGCACTTCCAACGACACACGTGTGTGTGTGTGTGTGTGTGTGGTGATACCGAGGAAGCTAGCTGTAAACGGCGGTGCAACAATACGCGAGGCAGCACACACACACACACACACACACAGGCACCATAGCCAATTCTCTCTTTGGCTTTCCGCTCAACCCTCATCGTTTCCCCCACAATCTTTCTTCCTGTTGCTCCTGGTGTACACGCCTCATTGTGGCGTTCGTCCCTTCACTGCTTTTTTCTTTTGTCCCCTTTTTAAAAAAAAAATTCATTCATGTGTATTATGTAGTGCACGCGTCTCTCCCTCTCTCCCCGCGACGCGTTTTCGCTTGTCCGAGTGACACCTGTCTCTGCTCCTTTTTCAACGGCAACTCCTTGGTGATTTTTATTTTGAGAATCAAGGGACTTACACACACTGGCGAAGACAGACAGACACAGACGTAATCAAGTGTGTGTGTGTGTCCTTTTTTTTCTGTGAATATTTTCATTGTGTGTTTTGGGGGGTTTTTCTTTCAATACTGCGAAGGAAGGATTGTGTGAGAATTTTTTAAAAAGGCGAATGTTGCGGGCAATGGCAGAAACGCGCGTCTCTCCGACCCCATAGCATCCTTCCGTCCTTCCCCCCCCCCTGCTCCTCCTCATCCCTCCCCACACACGTTTGCCTGTGGGCACCACCTTAGCGTGGCCACATTGTCGATTGAACGATTGTTCTCTCAAATCGTACCCCATATTGACCATTCGCGTTCTTTTTATTTTTGTGACTCATCCAGAATATTTACGAACACACACACATACACATAAATATATACCTATATACATTTATATTTATATACATATATATATATATATACATACATATATATATAATATATATATATATTTATGTGTATGTGTAAATTGTCTCATTCTCACGCATCTTCGTCTTCTTGTGGTCTATGTGTGTATCTGCTGATCTTTTTTTTTTTGATTCAGATCTCCCCCTCATTTTTTTCCGTTTTTCCTCCTCACCTACACTGCGTTACTTTTTAGTTTTGGATCGACTCGGCAAACATTTATTTTTTTGTTCTTGTATGAGCGTATAATTCATATATATATATTTTTATTTATTTATTTATTTATTTATATATTTTCATTGATCTCTCTCATCATTTTTTTTTTAATTTTTATTTTTCAAACAACGAAGCTCATTGTTCTCGTTCTAGTTGTCTTCACTTCAACCGAGCTCGCTATCGTCTCCAGGCGTGCGGTGCCAATCCCAGATGACGCGGTCGTTGTCCAGCGAAACACCAAGCGGAGACGGCGGCAGCGACAGCGACACAGGTGGAGTTACAGCCGAAATGGCGAGTACGTCACCGGAGTTGGTCTCGCGGGTGCCAGCTGCCTCCTTGCTTTCCTCTGCCAATTTCTCAAAGGGCTCCTTTCACATGCCTGCATCGACCTCAAGGGGGACACGCAGTGAGGACTGCGCGACGGGGCGTGCGGACACCATAAAGGAAAACAGATTCGCTGCACATGATTATAGACAGCAGATGCCGCATATTCTTTCCTCGACAGACAGAGGTGGCCCACAGCCGTTAACCCCGCGACGCCAGTCATGCCTCCCTTGTAGTGGTGGTGATGGCGGAGAACCTTGCCAAGCCCGAGACAAGGTTAGTACTAGTGTGCCAACACCAGGCCTTGGGCTGATATCTTCTCCAACAAGTACAACGAGTATCCCCGAGGAAGCGGGCGAGAGACCCAGTGTCATTCCAACTTTTGGACCGATGGGCCGGCAACTGGGCGGCACCACTGTGTGGGCTTCTGCTGTGAACGGCTGTGTTGCGGCAGCCCCAACCGCCGCTAGTGCTTGTACATGGGGACCGTCTTGTTTCTCTGCCCATGGCAACGGTATTCACATCCCTCTTCATCGTCCTCAACAAATATGCAGCGTCTTAACGGTTGATGCAATGGAACCCACAGACTCGAGGACGCCTGTGTTGTCGCATACTGTGCGGAAGCCCACCGCGCCGCCTCCGGTTCACGGGCCCGCTGTGGCTTGTCGTGAACGAACTTCGGATGGGGTTGATGTCACGCTTGGAGACTGCGTGGAAGCGGAGGTTGCGTCAACGCTGAGGGAAACCCATGCACCAGCCTCCGTTCAAAAGCACCTTCCCACGGACAAAAATCAGTCGATGGGTGCTGCCGCGCTCGATAATGAGGCGGCTCGGGAAGGGTTAGGAGAAGGGCCAACGATACTCGTCACGTCTTCTGCTGCCCGCGCAGCGCAGGGCGAAGGCGACAGCGGTGGCAGTGCTGAGCGCCTTCGCATCCGTGCTGGGAATGATCAGCGAAAGCATCCCGTGACTGACGATATGAAAGACGTTCCCCAACTGAATGAAGACGTGTGTTGTGCCTTCACAACGGAGGCACCCGTGAAGCACTTACCCTTCTCGATTTGCGAGGAGTCGGGCACCAGCATCGCTCCAGGTCTTGACCTACTTTCGGTCAAGAATGGCTTGCTACGAGGGCTGGTGTCGTCGTCATCGTTGCAGCAGCGGAGCAGCTGCCCAGCGGAAAAGACTGATTGTACGGTTAGAGGGGCCAGAAGCGGCGACGGTAGCCTGGGGAGTCACTCAAATCCTATTGCCCTCAAGCAGATCATGGAGGACCCACCGTGCAGCCACTGCCGCCATGTGGCACAATCGAGGGGCCGTAATTTCGAGGACCTCATGATATTGCCTCTCACCTCTCTTGTGACTGTGCCCCCAACAGTTCAGACACTTCTTCTGAACTCAGACACAACCAAGGAAGAGCTCTGGATGGCGCTCCGAGATCTCTGCCAGCGACTTGAGGTTCTCGAGTGTCGTCTTGCGCGAGGTGAGATATCGCTGGGGAATGAAAAGGGGCGCTATGAAAAGGTGGGGGGGGGAAACAGCAGTGCAGCCAACAATACATCCAGCGAATACCGAAGGGGCGATGTGTGGAAGAACCCGACGACACCGTCGCCCAGGTCTGACCTGGAAAAGAAAACCGACCGCACAGCGGGTGATGACTGCACGGGCACAGGTGTTCACAACGCTAGGAGCGACCTGGCCAAGGTGCAGGTGGATCCGGCACACTCGTGCAGCAGTGCTTCATTTCAGACCCCCGTACCCACGAGAAACAAGCTCAACTCGAGCCACTCGCAGATGAAGCGCACAGGAGAGTGGGCTACTGCCCCCTCATCCACTGCAGAGACAGGCATTGCACACATCTCCGTGGATGCCCACCCGCATGCGAACCCGCGTGCCACTCTTTTGAGTCCCAGTCAGAGGGACTGCAGTAAGAGCAGTAGTGTGTCTTGGGAACTGCGCAGCCGAGTAGTGGAGGTGATCCGCAGCGTCGAGAGAGAGCGCAAGGCACCAGCGATCTCCGTAGCCGTCCTCCAGCCACACGAGGGTGGAGCAGGTCGTCCTATATGCGGTCTGAACGATCCTAGATACCCGCGTGCGCTCGGTGACGGCACCCGCGAAAGCAGTAGCAACCTGTGGGGTTCCTCGATATTGGCGCCGTCGGCTGACATGCCAGGGATCCTCGCCAGCGCGCCTTCACTGAGTGTGCACACCGGTGGGATGCGGTATGCCCGCACTGTAAGTGATTCACCGGTTTCCGCCGCTTCAGCTGTTGGGCGGACCGCCTGTGGCCCTGCGCACCCGCCGCGCACTGTGGGAGAGGCTGAATCGTGTGGAGCTGCCTGCGATGCAGTCTCGCCGCGGGCATCTAGGGGTCAAAGCGATGGAAGTGTGGGTGACGATGCTCGAGTCGTGGGCACTGGGTTCTACGTGGCTTCCGCGTTGCCGGTGATATCCGCGGGAGAGGTGCACACGCCGCTCCCATGGTCTACGCGAGACCCTGGCTGCGATGGGGAAGGTACCAGTAGCGCCGCAGGGGTGCAACGGTCACTGTCATTGCCGGCGTTCCCTGAATGCGCGCCTGTTGCTGTAGGTGAAGGCGATTTTTTTAACTTCGTGGCTGACGTCGCATCGACCTCCTGGGGATGCGACGCTGTCCAGGCGACAACCGGAAGTACTGCCAGTGAGAGCTACCTGAACCACATTTCACTCAACACGCGCAGTCTCACTCCGTCAAGCGCGGGCCAGCATCCGTCAGGGTCTTCGATACATAGGAGGGCCTACGACACTTCCGCAGCAGTGATCTCCAGTCGAGTGGTTCCCCGAGGGAATATAGTGTCTGCGGTGCACGCGCCTACGTCCTCCCCACGTCAGACCGCTCGAGAGGGTCCCTGCGACCGCGGAGGAAACACCTCACCGAACAAGCAGCCCGCGTCCCAACAGCAGCAGGTGCAGGAGCAGGAGCAGCACCAACATCCACCGACGACAAGGACACATGCCTATGGGGATGACGCTGCTCAGTTGGCGCAGGTCACCGTTCGATTGCAGTCATTGCTTCCCGTGCAACCGGACGGCCCCGGCTCAGCAGTGCATTCAACTGCCTCACAAACACTTCAGTGGCTCAGGCAGCTGCAGCAAGAAGGCTCTGCCGTGTCACTCGTCACCGAGACCGATGAAAGGATTGCGCTGCGGCAGTGGAGGAGCGAGGCGGCGTTGGTGAAGGCAAAGGGAACACGGACAATGTACTAGTCGGTCCGGGAAGTCGTATGGTGAGCCAGGTGAAACACTGTTTCGTCGGATGCAGCTGCGTATGTCTTTATGCCGGGAACGGGGGGGAGGCAGCGTGGATTGAAGCGAAGCTTGCACTGTGGAGAAAACGTGCGAGGCTGCTGAGAAACATCTTCTGTGCATGGCGTGGGGCTTGTCTGCACAGACGGAAATATTCTATTCATTGGAGAGTTGGACCGTCCCCCCCCCCTCCCCTCTACACACACACTCTCTCACACACACACACACAGACATAACGTGTAGTTAAAAGCCACACGCCGACCATTCCACTCGTTCCTGCTTCTCCACAAAGATATCTTTCTCAAGGCTGCATCATCCTTCGCCAACTTTTTTTTTTTTGCATGCCGCTGTACATTCCCCCATCCCCCTCCTCCCTCGCCCTTTTCGTGTGACCATGTACGGTAGCACCCCCGCCTCCCCCATTTGTGATGCTTTGTGTACATGCGTAGTCCGACCCTCCCCCCCCCCTTGTTCCTTCACTAGACTCTGTGGGTACTGGCGTATCGTTTTTTTTATGTTTTCTGTCACCCGGTACATTCGCATTCTGTGTCGAGGCTGTGTGTGTGTGTGTGTGTGTGATTGTGTTTCTACGTATTCTTCTTTTTATTGGAAAGGAAGGGAGAATGGGGAAACGTGGAGGTGGTGTGGTACGCCGCTGCTTCATCTCTTCCTGTCATTACATGGAGATCCTCGACTGCGTTCTCATGCGCATTCGTCAATCTTGCTCTACCTCTGTTGGGTGTGTGCAACACTTCATCTCGTCTTGTATAAACGAGGGAGGGTGTGGGGGACAGTTGGGTGGCTCGCCGGCGTTGATTGTGTGCATTCTCCTGTTTGTCTCTCTCTGTGACACTGGCCCTGCTGTTTCAGACGTTTTCCCTGCTTGGTTGTGTACCTCCCTCCACCCGTCCTCCTCTCTCGTCTTTGCCCCCACAGTGCTCTCGCACAAGCTTGGTAGATGGTGAGGCTCAGTATTTGTCAGTACTGATTCACTGTCGTAGCCAAAAAAAAAAAAGGGTAGGCGCTCCTCTGTTTTGAGGTCTTTGGAGGGACGGAGGGGGGATAGCACATAAGTAGAGCAACTTCTGTGTGCTTGTGTGTTTGTGTAGTGGGAAGAAAAAACACGTTGTCTGCGGCTCGGGTGAGTACTGTCCTGTCTATCTTCACACCTATGTAGAAAGGGGGGAAGAAGGGGCAATTGCTCACCATGAGACCGGCAAGCTGCACATTCTCCGTCCAGGAACGGCCCCATGATCGTTCTGTGTATAAGTATGTGTGTGCTTGTGTATTGTGTCGTGGCACTTGTCACCTTATGTCCCGATATATATATATATATATTGCTGTTATAAACCTTCTACCTCTTCCGTATTATCGAACCCATCACACACTAATGATCCCCACGTGTACGTGCGTGCCTGCACAAATAAGCACGTCCACACGTCATTCCAGCGCGTGGGTGCGTTCGTCAGTGCTCTGAATGCTGCAGCACTGCTGCATATCGCGTTACTGTTTGGACATTCACATCAAAACATATTCTCTACTACATCTTCCTTCTCCATCTCTCTCTCTACATGTATACTAAATATATATGCATATATATATATATATATGCCTATTGTGTATTTTTATTTTTTTAATTCTATATTGGGCCACAAAGTCTGGAAAAATAAAACATTTTTTATTTTTATTTTTACAGCAGCGAGCAGTGTCATTCTTCCTTCTGATTTTTTCGTTGTTGCTGTTGTTCATTGGATTTTCAGGGAAAAAATTATTCTGTCCTGCGGGCGCACATCTCATTCGCATCCCTCTCAGCCGCTCAAGCCCCAGACTCGCATCCACACCCCTACCTTTGAACCACAGACCCCCTGAGAGGCCGTCAAAGCGTATTGGCGTTTTTCAGTGCATCGAGTCATAGAACAACGACGGGTACCCCATCCGCCACTACCAGCGCTAGCCTTTCCTTGTTTTGTGGAACCGCTGAGTAGCATGGCCACCTCCACACTTGAGGCCAAATCGGCCATGAGAGCTTCCGCCCTTGCCACGAGAAAAGCGGAGAAGGACGCGCGCATGAGCCGCTCTCTTTTTGAGGAGTACGAGCAGCTGAGCAAAGAGATCAAGAACATCCAGCTCAAAACGATGATCTGCAGGACTGAAACACATCAGCTGATGAAGGAGGAAAGCGCGGCGAAGCAGGAGGTGAAGCGCATCCAGGCAGTGCCCCTTGTCCTCGGAAATTTTGTCGAGGCCGTTGACAGCGTGCGTGGTATTGTGAGTGGCACAAGCGGTTCCCAGTACTTTGTGCGCATCCTCTCGACACTCAATAAGGAGCTGCTCAAGCCCAATGTCAGCGTCGGTCTGCACAAAAGCAGCAACGCGTGTGTGCAGCTGCTGCCAAGTGAGACTGACGCAACCATCACACTGCTAAACCCGAGCGATAAGCCCGATGTCACATACGCAGACGTGGGTGGTTTGGACATGCAGAAACAGGAAATTCGAGAGGCCGTGGAGTTGCCGCTGACTCACGCGGGTCTCTACGAGCAGATCGGTGTGGATCCTCCGCGCGGTGTGTTGCTCTATGGTCCGCCCGGCACCGGGAAGACGATGTTGGTGAAGGCTGTGGCGCAACACACGAAGGCCTCCTTCATCCGTGTGGTAGGCAGCGAATTTGTGCAGAAATTTTTGGGCGAGGGCCCGCGGAAAGTGCGAGACGTCTTTCGCCTCGCTCGTGAGAATGCACCGTCGATTATTTTTATTGATGAGGTAGACTCCATCGCAACCAAACGCTTTGATGCTCAGACGGGTGCCGACCGTGAGGTGCAACGTGTGCTGGTGGAGTTGCTCACCCAGATGGACGGCTTTGACCAGACAACCAATGTCAAGGTGATCATGGCCACAAACCGCTGGGACACACTCGACCCTGCCCTACTGCGCCCGGGCCGCCTCGACAGAAAGATTGAGTTCCCTTATCCTGACCGCCGCCAGAAGCGCCTCGTCTTCCAGGTCTGCACGTCGAAAATGAACTTATCCCCTGAGGTGGACCTCGAGGACTACGTCACACGCTCGGAGAAGCTTAGTGGAGCTGACATTCAGTCTATCTGTCAAGAGGCAGGTATGCTGGCGGTGCGAAAAAATCGCTACGTCATCCTGCCGCGTGACATCGAAAATGCCTATCGCACCGTGATCAAGAAGACCGGGGATGGTACATATGACTTCTACTCGTAGGATGGGGAACAACTGCAACAACAAACAAACAAAAAAAAAAGCTCAGAGTTCCTCCCCGCACGTGTGCAGATGCACGCCCCCTACGCAAAGAAGACGTTGTCTGGTGGTGATCTTTATTTTGTTGCCCAACGCAGCGGTCGCCTTTGGTCCGCTGATTTTACTGTGTAGTCTCTGATGTTTATTCAAGGGAGGGGAGGGGGGGGGCCGCGGTTGATGACGTCATCGCCCGCAACGGCGTGTGCATGCGTGCGTATCTGTCGAGGTCAACCATTCCTCTCTCTGTCTCCCCGTCAATCCCGCTCGAGGGCCTCCGTGGTTTCCGTCGCCTTTCGTGTAGGTTTTTTTCTCTTTTTTTCTTCTCGTGTGTGTGTGTGTGTGTGTGTGCTTACGCGCCTTTGCTCGTAGGTCTGCGTGTCTGCGTGCGCTCCCTTTTTGTGAAGCAAATTTATGTGTGATGTGAGACCTTGATAGTCCTTTTGCCTTCCGCGTGTGCTGGTGCGCGTAGGGGCCTCTAGGCCTGCAGTGCGTTCCGCCCCAAAGAAAAAATAATCCGCATAGGGCGAATGTGAAGACCGTCATGTACAAGATACCGCCCAAGTGGCACTGCCAGCTAGCCGGCACCACACGGAGACACCAGTAGATGTGCAAGGCCTTTGGTGACAGGACATACATATGTGTGCTCGAGCGCTTTTTTTCTCCCCTGGGTAGCTACAGGGGAGGGGGGAGGGGCATGGCTTTAGCCCTCCTGCACACGTATGCGTCTCTCTCGGCGGCAGTTGTCATGGCGGTAATGCGTCCATCATCTATCGCATCTTTCCCCCACTCTGTACCTTGTCCTTCCCTCCTCTGCCAACTTCCTACTTGTATCCCCAACGCATGATCGGAACACGGTCTCCTCAGCGCCTTTCTCAACGCCCACGCATATCGGTATACATACTTCCTCGCCCTCCTCCCCCGACACACACACATACACATACACCACTCCCGCTCTCAGCTACTGTCAGGCACTATGCGCAACTATTACACGAAGAATTTTGGCTCAGCCTTCTCCGTGACGATTGTGCCAACGCTCAGGGACAATTTTTCCTACCTCATCAACGACTATGCGACCGACACCCTCGCCGCTGTGGATGTGAACGCTGACTACAAACCAATTTTAAATTTTATCGAACAACACCTGAGTCGAGAGAAAAACGCTGGCATGACGTCCAATCTCCGCACCATCCTCAGTACGCACAAGCACGCCGACCATTCGGGTGGCAACGCGAAGCTGAAAGCGAAGTTAGAGGCCATGAACACCTCTTTACCAGTGACGGTGATCGGTGGGGCCAACGACGGCATCCCTGCCGTCACACAACCAGTGCGCGAAGGTGACATAGCCCACATTGGGCAACTCGCCGTTCAGGTGATCGATGCGCCATGCCACACACGCGGTCACGTCTTGTACAAGGTTTATCACCCGCAACACCTCAGCGATGGTGTGGCGCTCTTCACAGGTGACACGATGTTTGTCGCCGGTATTGGCGCATTTTTTGAGGGAGATGAGCAAGACATGTGTCGTGCGATGGAGAAGGTGTACCACCTCAACCAAGGGAATGACTACACCCTCGATGCAAACACCTTCATCTTCCCTGGGCATGAGTACACTCTCGGCTTCATGAAATTCTCGGAGAACCAATTCCCAGATCGCACCAGTGACGATCTGTCGTTCATTCGGGCACAGAAGGCCAAGTATGAAGCAACTGTGCAAAAAGGTGATCCATCGGTGCCCAGTTCACTGGCCGACGAGAAGCGGCAAAACCTCTTCTTGCGTGTCGCAGACCCGCATTTTTTGTCAAGTATGAATCAAGGCAACAAGCATGCGCTGATGAGGTACCTGTACAACGCCTGTGACTGAGCTTCTAGTGCACCGCCTGGTCTCTACCCCCTCCCCCTCCCCCTCTTTCCCTTGGCGTATGCAGGGTGTTTTTTTTTTTTTGCTTGGAGGATATGAGAGAGCAAGTAGCGATCTTGACGGGGGGGGGGCGTTCATGAACACGCGTGTGGGAAGGAGTGCGTGAGTAGTATAGTGCGGGTATCAGAGGGAAAGCGGAGCTGCACAGTCCTCTTTCTCGAAGCCGGCATCCCCATGTGGTGGTATGCGGGGTATACGTCCCATTAGAGCCTGTAACAGCGACATCCGCGGTGCTGCCTCGTCGTGTTCATCACAGTCATTCATTCGTACGATGCGGAGGCGAGGGCAGTCCTAACTAGGAATGGGCAGCATTCATCGCCTTGCGCGTATCAGCTTCAGATATTTTCATGCATAGCCCCCCACTCGTCTTCATAACCCAGCACACACACACACACTCTTCCTCTTCCACTTGCCTCCGGTTCGTCGCGCGTGTCACACTTGACTCGTTCTTTGTTGCTCTATCCAGTGAGGCGTCGCTGAGGCAACTCGCTCGCACACATGCTGATGGGTCGCTTTCTGCTCCTGCCATGTGCGCACCCCTCCCCCCCTTCCTCTCCCCCCCCCCCCCCTCGTGACACTCTAATCAAAACAATGAGTGCATCGATTCGCCCAAGGGAACTGTGACAGGTGGGCCCTCTTGTAGAGTTACTATCTGAGGCAGCAAACACAGGGGCACCGGGAGGGGGCATCCTATGCTTTTCAGTGTCGTATGCTATTCGGGGAAGGGAACTGGGATGCTTTCGTTTCGACCTTGAGTGGTGTAGGCATCACTTCATGTGGTGTTACTTTTTTTTTTTTTTTGGGGGTAGGGGGGGGTTACTCAACACGAACGTGCGCGCTGATGGGCCTCCTTAAACCAGCTGCCTTCACCTTCTGCAACATATCGAATACGTTTTCTTACCGTCTATCGGGTACGCGGTGACCCTGTCGCTCGTCACTCATGGTTGTATCGTCACCTCCTCTGCAACGTGACTATACATATATATATATATATATATATGTATATATATATATATATATATATGCACATCGCAGTACTCCGCCGCTTCGTCTCTCTCTCTTCGGTTACCCTAACGGTAACGCACAGTTTGAGTGCATACCGGGTGTGTTTTCCCCCCACAATTCTCCCACAAAATCCCTTTCTTTCTTCTATCCCTCTCCCTCTTCTTCCGTCCCCCCCCCCCGCATACACACAAGAAGGTACCGCAAAAGGGGGGAAACTCTTCTTAATTTTTTTTAGAAACAGGGAGGGAGGAAGGAGGTCACCATAAAGAAAGGCACGCACCGATATTTGCGTGTCCCGCTGACGGGCACCTGTGATTGCCCCCCCCCCCTCCTCCCACACACACACACACACAGCAAGCAGATACCTTCAAGTACATTACGCGTGTAGCCACCAACGCCCTGATCAGGAGCGCTATCGAGGGATCGTGTGTGCTGAGAAGGAAAAGAAACGTTTGTTTTCTACCGAATCACCCCAATCACCGTCATGGGCGCCAGCGGTAACCTCGAACGACTGCTGCCCTCTCTCTTCGAATTCCTTTCCTCCCACCCGTTTGATGCGCACGCGCGGTGGCTAGCGGCTCCAACCGATGGGGTCTACACCAATAGCAGCCGTGGCAGCGGCAATACCAGCGCTACAGGCCACTTACCCGCACCCCTCAGTGTACCTACGGAGTCATCATGCACGCCTCCGGCTCCTATTGCCGATAGCTATGCGCGCTGGCGGCGGTGCATCACGGTCTGGCGAACGGTGATTGGGAACGACAGCGTTTTCCTTGCCGTTCTTCTTCATGCGGGTTGTCTGTGGTGCCCTGACTACGCAGCGCTCCATCAAGCCAGACACCGCATTGCCATGCGGGCTCGGCATAAGCAGTCGTCGGCATCATCTGAACCGCTGCCGAAGGCTGGAAGTGAGGCAGCGGAAGGGAGGCGTGACAGCAAAGAATTGGCGCATCACGCGACCTCAACAGCCAATGGGTTGCCCAATACTCTTGTCAAGCGGCGCGGCAAGCGCCGCGGCAGGGCGGTGGCAGAGGCAGCGGCGGATGCTGTCCGTGCATTGGCAGCGGCTGCTGACGCACATGCGGAGCTGGCAGCTGCGTGTCCTGCAAGTGTCTGGGCGCTGCATGTGCTTCATTTTTTGAGGGTGGAGGAGGTCTGCGCTCTCCCCTTTAGCAGGTACACGAGGAGCCTCAAAGTGCAACGGGATGGAAAAACATCGAACCTCATGTCCGGGTCTTCCCTTGGTGTCAGCAGCGACTGCAGCGAGGGCGATGTCAGTGCCGCGAGCAGCAGCACTTGTCCTAGCCGAAGCAGCAGCAGGTACTCCGACAGCACCTTGGAAAGCAACTGCGGGGATAGCGATCAGGTGAAGGGTGCAGTGGAGAAACCCGTACTGAAGAAGCGTAGGACGGCGACGGATCAACCCGCGCGTGGGAAGTGGGGCAGAGGCGCTCGAGGCGTGACGGGGCAGCGTCAATCGGGACGTGGGGGACGCGGTGGGGCATCGAAGACAAACGACCGCCGTGAGGGAGACTACCTCCACGTGGAGGGTCGTCCGTGGGGCGTGGGTGCACCACCCGACTTGTGTGAAAGTCAGCTGGCCACGTCCTCCTCTTTGCTCCCCAAGCTGACGAGTAAGGAAAGCAACGGCGGTGGCGGCGGGAGCAAGCGCCTCGGCAGTACACTGGCGGCAGTTCTTGCTGTCCTGCAAGAACAGGAGGAGAGGCACAACATCTCGGTCAGCCGCCGTGACAGGTCCGAAGACGACGGTGCAGCCGTGAAGGCAGAAGGGGGACCATGTCATGTTGAAATGGCTGATGAACGGGGATGTCGCAGCACCTGCTATGGGGGCTGTGGAGTCTGTAACCAAGTCTGTGTGACAGCTGAACAGAAACACATGTTGCTTCTGCGGGCGACCATTACACTAGTCAGTGAGGAAGAACCGTTGGTGCAGCAGGTGGCCACAGCACTGGTGAACGAGTGGCTCGATCTCCTTTCTGTCGACATTTCCCTCTCCCGGCCATGCGAAACGACGACAGACGCGTCATCAATGGTGAAGGGCGAAGAGATTTCTTCCACCGGTGTTGGTAGTACCAGTGGTGCGTGCAGCTCGTCACGCAGCAGGTCGGCGCCCACTAGAAAGCCAGCTTCCTGCACCGAGACGCCGATGCGGGTGCACCAGCATCGCCGCATGTGTCATGCTCGGCACTATTGGTTATCGTCTTTACTGAAGATGGTGGGGTACCTCGACGGTGCTCACTCCGCCCTTCGTGAGGAGAACGTTCACATCAGTGCCGTTCTTGCCCGCCAGGGCATCGTGCCTCAGGATGCGGAAGATATCTTCACGAAGTCACTACCCGCAATCTTTAACTGTGCTCTCGTCGAAGAAGTTCTTCAGAGTGGTGAGACCGCCACGTCACAATTTTCTCAGCCGCGCAGCTTGACAGCACGGTCAGCATCGTCCTTGTCGACATCCACTGGCGCTGCCCCCACCTTGCGCTTGTGGATGCCGCCCTTCGTGATGCTGCTTCCCTTCCACCTGATAGGTCGAGGATCTACGTTTCACATATTTGTACCTCCCAGCACAGCGTCGGATAGCGCACCAATCGACTACACGCGCGCGTCAACAGCCGCACGCTCCTCTACTCGCGCGCAGGGTCGCTTCGTGTCCTGCGTCGTGGACTCCTACGGGTTATATCTTGGTCTGGAGCCGCAATGTAACTGTCAGACACGCGACCCAAGTCATCTCGTAACAAAGGTGGAGGGCTCTGATAGGTCAGCGACGCCGTACGCGAGCACTCGCAGGTCCTCGAATGTGAGTGGACAGCGCGCCGTAGCCGGCGCTCTCGATCCATGGTGGTCGATGGGGCATCCTCAGTTGGGCTTTGAGGTGCGTTGTGGAAACTTTGACTCGCTTCTGGAGCCATGCTACGTGGCCTCTGTGCAGCATCTCCTTCCCAGCCTCCGCGTCCCCGACACGCCGAACAAGCCGACAACGGCCAGCGACGTCCACCGTGGTCATCTAGAGCAAAGCCCTTCAGTACGATGGTGGTCGTGTATGATGCACGAAACCGCTGGCAGTCCGTGTATGGATGTGCGCGTTACACGAACGCTGTTCATGCTGCCAATACCGGCTCAGGGCACAGGGGACACCGTCACGGATCATCCCATAAGTGTTCCGGGTGACAGCAGTGACGCGGTCATCCGAAGACTTCCTGGGGATGAGTTGTCGCCCGCGAGAAGTCGCGCTGAACACAAGCTAGGTGTGCTAGGGTCCACGTCGTTAGCGCCTCTAAGCAATAAGCGGCCACGGCGAGGTTTAAGAAGGAGATCTGTGGTGTCTGCAGAGGAGCAGGCCGTCCGACGACAGCACCCGCAACTTCATCATGCGATGCGCTTACACCTACGCGCAGAACAGATCGCACTCAAGGCAGACAGTCACTGCTCTGAGAACGACGCTGCTGAGCTTGTGTTGTTGTACGGTTCCCCCCGCGGCGAGGAAGCAACGGCGTTGCGTCACATGGGGTTCACTGTGCGCACTAGCTGTAACAGCAAAGCAGGCCGTAGCAGCAGCTCAAGAGGTAGTATCGGTGCACTCTATACCAGGGGCATGGGCCCATCTACTGTATCATCCGTGACGGGGTCTAACGACGGTGGCGGAGGTGGACGCCCAACTTTGGCCAGAGATGCCCTAGGTACTACGCTGGAGGGCATGTACTTAGTTGCCCGTCGTGTGCTGGGACTGCAGGGCATCTTTGTACCTTCTTTACCCATCGCCACACCATCACCTACAGCGGCGACGCATAACGACAGCAGGGAGCGCCCTCCCTTCACCTGCCCCACCACAGCTGGTGATGAGGGCTCGTGTCCTTCGGGCACAGCCACCACAACGACCAATGGAAAGATCTCCGCTCGTTCTTCGCATATGGAGAAGGAGGCCCTTGGGACTGTGGCAGCCACGCTCGTCCTCACGTGTCTCGTGCTCAGTCACAGCCTCGTCAAGGATTTGCTTCAGAAACCCATCCTGGTGTTATGGACAACGGAATTGGCATCATTTATAGTTGACGTGTCATTGTTGATGCCGCGGCCGATTCCCCGGCTACTGAGGGCTGATGGATTTGCATTTGCGCTCCTGCTGCAACCAGCACAGTCGCTGCTACTGATGGTGGGGCTGGCCGCGACGCTAGTGACCCGAGAGGTGTGTATCGAAGGTGCACAAAATGGAGGGGGCGGGCGGAAGCGCGATACTGATGGGGCGTCAACAGAGTCTCTATATACCGTACCTCAGTGGTATCCCTGGTGGTCTGCGTTCCGCACGGCAGTGCTACGCGACGCCGAGTTGCCTAGCTGCCTTTACAGTGGGATCTGGCCGATTGTGGAGAAGGCTGAGGATACACTTTTTATATTCGCTGCGGAGGCGCGGTGGGGCACCTCTGACAGTCGTCAGGCAACTAATTGTAAGCGCAGCCATTCTTCCTCAACAGCAGAATGCGGTGGCACTAAGGAGGACGGCTCGGCAGTGGTGACATCAGCGAGCCTGCAGGGCCGTGGTCGCCCCCGTGGTGGTGGAGGGGGACGTGTCTTGTCGCTCTCAGGGCCGCTACCCGTTGCGGCTTCCGGCCCCTATTCTGCGGTGGATGCACAGGGCGTCTCGTCAGGCCACAGTGACGCTCATTCCTCTGGGCGGAAAGGAGGCAGTGGAACGCTCCGTGGTCGTCGTCTTTTTTTGTCGGTGCCTTCACAGGTTGGCGCGGGAGGGCAGCCTTTGTTGAGTGCATCGCCGCGTCACAGCAGCTCTGGGGGGCCAGTAGGCATCACCGCAAGTCGGTCGCAGGCAGACCCCCTTTTTCGTGCCCCTCGTATACTCTGCGGTCCTGCAGTTCTCTGTCAAGGCGAGGAAGCCTGTGGGATGGGCAGTGAGACCGCGGCCACTCCAGCCGTTCCCGGCGCCGCGTTGTTGGTGGAGAAAATAGCCGTCATGTCTGGCCGTGACATGGCGCTCCTCAGCGCCAACCCGGCCTACACCGATACTGCTTCGCCCTTGCCGGGGATGCTTTCCCTTTCGGCGACAAAAGCAGTACAGCTTCCTCGATTGACCTCTGCGTTCGCCTCCGCTCTATGGGTATCGTTAGAGGCGCAAGAGATGTATTGGCCCACCGGCGCTGCGTAGCCCCACAGGAGGGGGCGGGGGGGGGGGCGGGGGTGACCTATGTAGTGTATACCTGAGGGCTTAAGGGGATGACGGACACGGAAACATTACCAGTGACCCTCTTGTTTGTCTCCCTCTCTCCCCTCCTCCTCTATTTATATTTCTACATAACTTCATATGGTCAGATACGCTCAAAGCATATGTGTTTATACACATTTGTGTATATAGGTATGCAAACACATACACATGAGAGAAAGTGTGTGTGTGTGTGTGTGTGTGTGTGCAAGCACAGTGGAGTGATAGTTGTAACCGCTGTCCTATTGTACTACACGAGTTTTCATCACACGAAGGCAACCCTCTGTTAACACACCTGTTTTTGATCAGCCGCGAGCACCCTCGCTCGTTCACATCTCTTCTTCGTTTCCCTCAACCATGCGCCTAACTACCCCCCGCCCCCCTCTCCTCTCTTTTTTTTTCTTCTATATCTCCCTCGCGCACACGAAACAATTTTTATTTTAATGAATCTATTTTCGCTTCAAGGCACCCTCCTTCCTTCTTTCCATTTCTTTTTCCCGAGACTTACGAGATCTCCATCAAACGAATAGGGGGGACTTTCTCACGCACTACGTGCGTGTGTGTGTGAGAGCAGCAGCACAGGTCATTTTTTCCCAGCGAGACGACCGCTGTCCTGTCAGCATTTTTTTTTTCCTTAGAGACTGGCAATGAATTTCATCGGTGCCGGAGGCGGTGATCTGCCGACTGTGTATGTGCTTCGAGGTTTTCGCGACGGGGGCGCCTATGGACTCCTATCGCGTCTGATAGTGTTTACTGTGGTCTTTGCACAATTTTTATTCATCTGCAATCCAGTGTACACCGCTGCCGATGTGACCGAAACCCGAACAAGGAATTTCCCTCCCTCACACGCCGACCCCGATGGATACCACTGGACGCTAAGCTCCCAGGACCCCATCATTTTTGCTGGTAGCATCTCCACCCGCAGTGGTAGGCGCACTTACCCGGCACCCACCACGGTGCATGGCAACAGAACCGTCTTGAAGATTTCATATGGACCGGAGTGGATGGGCGCGGCTGGGCTGGTGAACACTGACTCGACAGCGTTTCGCGCCGGCGTTCTGTCCGAAATATTTGTAGCGATGGCAGTTCATCACCTCGAAATCAGTGGCGCACTGCCTTTTGCACGCGCCGATCCGATACCCTCTAGATACTTGCCAGACTCCTACACTGGCGGTGCCACCTTCGTCAACCCATCGTTCCCAAGCGCCCCCATCACCCTCAACATGCTGCTCCAGCACGTCTCCTCCATCACCGAAAGAGGCTTTGAGCTTGGTGCTGCAGCGGGGCTGTCCGCCACCGCTCCAACTCTCTCTGCATTTGTCAGCTCTCTTTTCTCCACCCCGAACTTGACCATATTCGATCCCGTTATTCCCGGTTTGTCTGATGTGTACGTGCACTCACGCACCAACACGGCGATCGTCTGCTACATCGTGGAGCGGGTCTTGGCTGACTCGGATAAATATCGGCCTCTTCGCGGCATCGACGAGTTTGTCTTCGACGTCGTGCTGCCACCCCTGCAGCTGTCAAACACTTTATTGGTAGATGGACAGGGTAATGTCGTCATTGCAATGCTTTTATTTACAGGCCTGAGGACCCGTGTCAGGCCCCACTACCCAACCCGCCAGGACGTCGACAAAGCCAAAGGTCACCTCTTGGGCAGCACTCCCGCCCATGCCTCGTACCTATTGGACTTCATGTTGTTCACTACTGCTGCAGATATTAAGAAGTTGGTGACGGGAGTGCTGCTGCCGGCTGGGTTTTACGATCCTGATATTGGCGCTGCGATGCTCAAGAACGTCATACCGATTCCATCGCTGACGATGCGCTACGTGCGCAGTCGCACAACTGGTCTTCTTTTCTTCAATCTGATACCCTTGTGTTCGCTGATGCAGGGATCCGTCGACTTCCGCGGTGATGTGCTCTTCTGCAGCCCCAACTCTTCTGCAGACTGCAACTCAGGACTGCCCTATGGGCTGGTCTCGAAAAGCGGTCTCAGATTTTTTTCGTTTGTGTGCATGCCCATCGTGGGCGTTGATACACCCCTCTGCTCCGTCGCAAATATATCCTTCGAGGACTCGATCTGGCCCTCAGGTGACGAGGCAGCAGCAGGAGGCCGCTCCGTCTCCTTTGCCATGGCCGGGCTGGCGTACGCCATAAGGGAAAACGCCGTCGTTGACTCACACATGGAAACCAATCATAAACAGCCAAGCACGTGGCTCGTTCTTGTCAGTGTGCTCTCCATACTCATTGCCGTTCTCATCGCCTCCTACCTAACCGACTTGATCCTTCAACCACTACCGCCAGAAGACACAATGGTGCCGGTCCCCACTGGGCAGATGGGCGTTAGTGGCAGCGCTCTCGTCGGTTTCGGCGAACCCGCCCACGGTGACAACTCAGAGGTGTTGCGCAGAAACGACCCTCACAGTGCATTTCAACGCTTTGCAGCTGCGCTGGACGGCCGCTATCCGCCGCTGCATTTCATGCGCAGTGTCCAATTTCCCGCGAGCCACTCGCCACCACTGCGTCGGCGTCGCTCTTTCTACCGGGAAGATCTTGTCAGTGATGTTATAAACTACGACGAGGACAGTGTCGATGGGAATGATCTGGGTGAGCCCCATTTCACCCCGAGGGGGCCGCAGCAGTATAGCCCAAACACCGCTCTGCACTTCGACGCCTACATATAAAGGGTTCGGGGGAACAGGGAAACAAAATATAAGACACACACACACACACACAAATGAAAGTGTTGGGTCGGGCGAGTACGCCCCCTTCCCCTCTCTCCTCCCCCCTCCCCCCTCCCCCTCCCCCCCGTCCCCTCTTTTCTACCTTGCGTTCGCTGCCCGTCGTGGTGCGTAGGTAAGGGTGGAGAGTGTTCCGCTGGGGAATATTCTGCTTTCTTTCGCTGGGCGTGTCGCGCAGCTCTTCGCTTACTTTAGCCGTTATCCTCTTGGACAGTACATATATATATCTATATAGATATCGCATTCCCTTGCTTACGTCACCTGTTCGCAAATGCCGTGGTGACTCGATAGACTTACACTTCTCCTGAGGGATAAAGAGCACATCTGCGCAACAACATCGACTCCCCCCGCCCCTCTCCTCTCCTCCCCCGTTCTCTCTCTCCCCGCAGACACAAGGGCAGATATGCGTTCCTTACATTTGCTTCATACGCAACAGGGTACTTTTGTGCGTATGCATCAAGACACATCTGCCCCCCTGCCGTGACCTCCACCATCCTGTGAAGAACATGTGTATCGTGAGGATGGAGGGTGGTCTTCTGCACCCCATGAGCGCGCTCTTCAGATAAGCACTTCATTTCGTGGCATGGGGAGGAGAGGGCTGGCTGCAGCGTGATCGCTGGGTTAGCAGTCCCTGGCTGGTTGTCTCCCAGGCGAGGCTAGTGCGCGCGGGGAGGGGGGCAGCTGGTGTTTCGATGCAAGGAATGGGTCTAATACGCCAGCTGCCGCCTTCCAGGAGTCGCAGAGGAGGCATACACTTACACGGGGGGAATCAAATTCTCTGCAAGACTATTTTTTTTTTCCCTTCGTCGCACTACCGCCGTAGAGGTTGTAGGTGAAATGGGGCACCCACCTACCTTTTCTTGTGTCACACCAGTGGGTAGCTGTTACAGTTAGCTTCACTTCTTCTCGTACTCCGCCTCCTCCGCCTCCTCCGCCTCCATCTGCTGACGACTCGCTTATGAAAGATCGAATGGTCTTCGTGCACCTAGTCAGCATCTCACACATCTTCTCGTCATCGACTTTTTTTTTTTTCACGCTGGAGTATTTTAGCTCTCTGGGAGCATACTCACATTATATATATATATATATGTTTGTGTATCTGTAAAAGAGACCAAAACAGAGTGGTAAGAAAAAAAAAAAACGAAGTTATAGGGAATTTCTTTTGTGAATTTGATCTTTTCTGTTGGGTATTGGCCTTTAGTGTCGCGTTTTGTTTGCATTGTCGTGTCTGTAGTGACTCCTCGACTTTTACATCCACACACACATCCACACACACACACACACACGCGCATACACACACACGCACCTCTGTTTATCGTTCTCGCTTAGCGCGCATCGCGTCTGAAAGTGTTTCGGATTCGCATTCCTGCGCAGGTGCCACCCGCATCTCGGCACGTCTTGCGTCTGTGGTGCCCCTCCACAGAAACCGCGCACCCCAAGCTTGTTGGACATCAAGTAGCCCGACTGAGTACAATCTCCGCGGCGCCAACATCATCTCTTACTGAGTCGGGTCATTGGCAGAGAACATCCCCCATCCCAATGAGCAGCGATTCTGCTTCGAAGGTTGTGCCCGGCCTCGATGGCAACAAACCAGTGATGCGGGAGCGACACCCCGCGTGGTACCCGCCGGCGAAGCTGGATGGCAAGGGCTTAAAGGTGATCAACTCGCTCACAGAAACTCTGGAGGACTTCGCGCCACGCCAAGGCCGAGTCGTGCGGTGGTACACATGCGGCCCGACGGTCTACGATCTTTCTCATATGGGTCACGCCCGCGCCTACCTCACCTTCGACATCATTCGCCGGATCATGGAAGACTACTTTGGGTACTGTGTGATTTATCAAATGAATATCACGGACATTGATGACAAAATCATTAAGCGCGCGCGTCTTAACAAGCTGCTGGAAGACTTCATGCAGGAAGAGCTGCAGAACCACGATGTGGCAAAGCTGAGGGCATTCACGGCGGACGCGGTTGCCGCCGCTGAGAGCAACTTGGCGAAGCGCAGGGAGAAATTGGCAGGGCCCATACCCGACACCGCCAACAGCCGCGCGAAATCAGACCGCGAGGAGAAGCTGCTTGAGGTGCAACTGAAAGAGTCTCAACTCGTGGAGACGAAAAGAAAGATCGCGGAGGCCAAGGACGACTTTGTATCCCTCTTTGCTGCGGCCAGCAGTGTGAACGGGGACCTGCTCGACGAGCGCAACGGCCACAGCATCTCCGATCAGCAAATCTTTGAAGACCACGCGCGCAAGTATGAGCGCACGTTTTTCGAAGACATGCAGCGTCTCGGTATTCGAGACCCAGACATTGTGTCGCGCGTCACAGAATACGTGCCGCAGGTGGTGTCCTTTATTCAGAAAATTATCGACAACGGATTTGCATATGTCGGCAAGACGTCTGTCTTCTTCGACACAGAGGCGTACGTCAAAGCGGGTCATGACTACCCGAAGCTGAAGCCTGGTGGCGATCGGAACACCACCGAGGATGAGATGGCCGAGGGCGAGGGTGCACTGACGAAGGGCGTCGATGGGGAGAAGCGCAGCCCTAATGACTTTGCTCTATGGAAGTTTTCCAAGCCCGGAGAGCCGCGGTGGCCGTCCCCGTGGGGCGAGGGCCGTCCTGGCTGGCACATTGAGTGCTCCGTGATGGCATCCGACATTCTGGGTGAGAACATGGACATCCACAGCGGGGGTTGGGATTTAAAATTTCCGCACCACGATAACGAGTGCGCGCAGAGCGAGGCGTGCAACCTGCACCACCAATGGGTGAACTACTTCCTACATTGCGGTCATCTCCACATCAAGGGGCTCAAAATGAGCAAAAGTCTGAAGAATTTCATTACGATCCGCGAGGCGCTCGATGAGCTCGGCGTCACGCCGCGCACAATGCGGCTTTTATTCCTCGCGAATCCATGGAACAGGCCGATGAACTTCTCAGATCAGTCTCTCGACGAAGCGAAGGAGAAGGACCGTGTGCTGCGCGCCTTCTTCGGCAGTGTCGACATCGTTGTCCGCGGTGATCACTGGGGGGAGGTTCAGGGCGCGAATACCCACGATAGAGAACTGTTAAACAAGTGGATAGAGGTCGAGGCCGCCGTGCACACGGCACTCCTGGACAACTTCGACACTGTCGTCGCCTTGCAGCAGCTTATGTCTCTGGTCGCGGCGGCCAACCAATACTTGCTCTCCGGCGAGCGTCCGAGCGCAACGCTGGTGCGCAAGGTGGGCTGCTATGTCACGAAAATATTCCGCGTGTTTGGCGTTGTCGAGGGATCGGACGAAGTTGGTTTCCAAAGTCAAGGCACCGGGGACGGTGAGGCGCGCTTCATCGAAGTCGTGAACAGTCTCGTGCGCTTCCGCGATGAGGTGCGTGATGCTGCGAAGGAGCAGAAGATGGTGGGAGCCTTCCTTCCCTTATGTGATAAGGTGCGTGATGAGTGGCTTGTGGATGCGGGTGTGCGTCTGGAGGACAACCCGGCTGGCCCGACGACATGGAAGAGGGATGAGCCCGCGTTGCTTCGTCGAGAGCTAGACGAGCGCCGCGCGCAACAAGAAGATGACCGCATGAAAAAATTGGCAAACCAGGCGGAGACAAAGCGTAAACTCGTGGAGAAGTGGAAGTTGTTTGTGCACCCGCCATCGGAGTTTCTTATTCGCCAAGACAAGGAGCGGGAGCTGAGAAAGTACAGCGCCTTCGACGAGGTCACCGGTTTCCCAACTACGACGACTGACGGGGAGGCGGTTGGAGAGAAAGAGCTCAAGAAGCTGAGCAAGGAGCTGGCCAAGTACGCCAAGTCGTATGATGAGTTTGTCGGTAAGGGTGGCGCGCCGTGGCTACAGGAGCAGGAGGAAGAACTGGCAAAGATGCTGGCAGAGCTGGGGGAAAAAAAGTAGGCGTGGGTGAGAGGAGGTGCTCATCCATCCGCACAGACAGCAAAGGTTGGTCACACGCATCCAGGAAACTGGAGAGTGATGGATCAGAGCAGGTTAAAGGCAAACATCCAGAGATCACTCGACACAGAAGAAAACGCTCAAGGAGGAGGGAAGGGAGCAACCCGTCGTGTGAGTGTGAAGTCTGCGCATGCACAATTTTTGCATACATACATATATATATGCATATAAATATATTTATGTATATGTCTTCCAAACGTTTCCGTCTGCTGCCATCCCAAGTCCACCCGCGTAAGGGTACTTGACAGCGGCGAGGTATGGGGAGGTATCTACCCACCACCACCACCACCACCACCACCACCACCCGGCAGGAAGGGGGAGAGGGAGGGAGAGAGAGGGGGGGGATGATCCAGCACCAAAGGTGATTTCCGCTGTAGTCGTCCCCTGTGTGCGATCGCACCCACCAAAAAAAATATATATATATATATATCTCGCCCCTACGCAATAACAGCCACAAAAGCAATAGATGAAATGAAGTGTTCTTATTTACAACGCGGTGCGCTCTTTAGTTATAAATATATTTTCTATCCCCCCTCCCTCCCTCCGTTTCCTTCTACCCATGCTTCCCCACGATCGACCATGGTGGCCTGCAAATATCTTTTGTTCGCGCACAGAGCGTGCCGGCAATGGGTATGGGTGAAGGGCTTGGGGTGGAGGAGTAGGGATTCACATGTCCGTTTGTAAACTAAACGGGTGAAGTGAATCGCTCCGACCTAGGGCGCGACTGTGTGTGGAGGAAAGACAACATTAATGCAGATCACTGCAGTCCCCTGGGTACTGGATAGCCCCCCCCCCCCCCCCCCACCCCCACCCCACCCCCACGCACCGATGGCACTTGTGAGCTCACACAGTGGGTCGACAGTCAGGGTACCAGGCTCCCCTCTCTCGGTCACACACGTACACACACACTAATAATAATAATAATAATCAGGAAGAGAAATGTGCTTTTTTCCCTCTTCTGAACCGTTCGTTCCTCTCTTTCCTCCACTTCTCTCCCCCCCCCCTTTACACACACACACACACACACACAGTCGTTTTCTTGCATCCTTTTTATTTTTTGTCGTTGTTTTCCGTATGCGTGGTCTATGGCGCAGCGGATCGTCGATCGCGTCTTCGCCAAAGGCACCTGGGAGTCGTCTGTGTATGGTTGCACGCAACGAGCTCGAACGTTACGATGATCAAGCCGTGCTGGTGGTCTCGGTGGCGAGAGGACTGAGGTCCAATAGTCCCAAATTATTCAGATCGAATCGCAGCAGATGCTTGATCAGCGCCATCAATCGTGCTGCCATTACATCGGCGTTCAAGCCAACCTCGCCGCTACTGTGCTCGCGCCGCCCTCTGGAAATGCCTTCGGGAAGCAGCGAAAGTGTGGCACTGCCAACCGCACAGCCTTCGCAGCCCTCATCTGTGTCTTTGGATACATCACCAGCCAGCAAGCAGACGGCAGAGCTGCTCCGTAGCATTGCACGTCGCGGTGGTGGGGCCTTGCGCCGCTCACGTCACGGGACCCCCGCTTCCACTGAAGCTGCTCTATCGGATCTTCTCAAGCCCAACAGTGTACTCGCGAGAGGTGAGGCGGTCGGCCAAAAGGTTGGTGCTTCACCACTGGCAGCAGCGTCGGTCAAGCGAGGGAAACGCATCGCAGGCAGCTCACCGCTGCTGACTGTTTTCGATGTCACAGCCCCGCAGCTGTTCAGCAGCTCACCCCCCAAGACAGAACCAAACTCCTTATCACCCTCCACCGGCGACACGGCGCAGAAACGTTGCCACGTGAGTGCACCACGCATGAAGGGCAGAGCAAACTCAGGTGAAGGTCCTCCCAACTCCTCAAGCAGGGTAGCAGGTAGGGCATTGTCTTCTGCACCCTCTCCCGCGCCGCGGCCGACCCCGCCGTCCAGAGCGCTCCTCGACCGGTTGCTCCACACTATTCAAACCGAGAAGCGAGTCTCGTGGGACACCCTCGCTCGGCAACATCTCGAAGTGCATCAGATGCCACTGTTTGCATGCCGTCGGGAGTGGTGCGAGTTTTTATCCTCCCGCGGGAGCGCAACGCCGATCCACTCATCCCCGAAGGCAGATTCCGGCCCCGTATCATCCTCGCCATTCCCCTCGTACGCGGCTGTAGCCACCAGCGAGGCGAATTTATGCGCCACGCACATCGACGATCAACGCCGGCTTCCTCCGCTCCTGTTGTGCGCCGCATCGACTGGCACCGGCAAGAGTGTCCTTATTCCGCTATATGCACTCGACACACACTGGGCACTGCTGGAGAGGCGACTACGGCATACCATTGATGTCTACGACGAAGTTACCTCCATAAGCGGGGAAGCGAGGGAGGCAGGCGCCGCGCACAAGCCAGCACGCCCCGCCTTCACAACGCATGCGGCGGAGGCCAATGCGGCTCAGACGTCCTGTGACCCATTTCCCCTGGACTCGCATGAGAAGTTTTCACAAGAATTCACAGCCTGTAGCCGACTTCGAATTGTGGTGAGCCAACCGACACGTGTCGCATGTGCGGAGCTTGCTGCGTACGTGAGCACACTTTTGGGCAGCGGTCGCACCTGTGACAGCTCGGGTAAGACAACTGCAGCAATGCCAGATGGCGCCGATGGCTCCAGTGGTGGAGGCCGCAGCGACAATTGGGGGCGTCTCCGGAGCCGTCAACTAGTCGGGAAGCGGGTGGGGTTCGCAGTCGGCGGCGAGTCTTGTTTCTGTCGGGAAACAGAAATTGTCTTCGCCACTCCTGGCTACATTCTCAATGCGGTGCAGCTCTCCCACCCTCGGTCACCATCCTCACTGTCGCTGTCACCGACCACGCTCGTAGTGGATGAGGCACACTGTCGAGATTTGGAGACCGATGCTTTATTAACCTGGATGAAGCTGTCGAGAGAGCGCGAGCGGGAAACAGATGTCCCAGCACCGAATACTTCGCCGCCGCTTGCTGTATTACGACAGTACTTTGTGGTGTCAGCCACGATGAACCTGCGGGCGATGGACGCCTATCTCTGCCGAGGACTCAAGCGGGAGGACCGCAGCGACGGACTAGCTGGCGAACATGGCCCGGCCCCTAACCCAGTGCCCGCGGATGCGCCTGCTTTACTTTTATCTGCAATGCAGCGGCGGCGTGTGCGGCGATGGTGGATCCGAGAGCAGGCAGCTCACATTCGTGAAGGTGTCGATGATGCAGAGATAGACTTGGCCGTTATGCGAGCCCTGGGGACAGACCCACGCGTGCGCGCAGCGGTCTTGCAGCTCGTGGAGTCCACCGAGGGCGAAGACGAATGCGATGAGGGGGATCGTGGCGATCCACGATTTATCAGCGATGCGGCCAACGTGGCAAATATTTTATTCACTGGAAGCCCTTTGGGAAGTAAGGCACTTGGCCTCCCCGCCAGCGGCTACACAGCTCTCACAGCAGCAGCAGCAGCAGCAGCAACAGCAACAGCGCCACCACCCCCACGTGCACGCGCGCCGCCTTCCCAGAGCCCATTAGAGCTCTACAGTGCCAATGGTGCGGCCATTGTCATTTCCAAAAAGCCGTACCGTGTAGAGCGCTACTTCGTTGACGACCTTGATCCCGTGAACGGCTGCTTCAGGCAGTCATGTGTGCTGTTTGATGATGTTACCCGTCGAAATGCAGCCGCTTCTGCAGCCACGGCAGCGGCTCGCTCACCTTCCGGCGCGCTACTGGGTGCGGCTAACGGAACTGATAACTCCGGCAGGTCACCGAAGCAGCACGGCACGGCGGCCCCCTCTCCATCTGCCGGCAGCGGTGATCAGTGGTCTAGCCGAGGGCTTCCCATATGCCTCACTGACGATGGCGCTGCACTCCAGACATGGCTCGTTGATTTATACGGCACGCGCGCTGCCTCCTATGCCATGCTCAGCTCACACGCACGGGCGATCGTGGAGCTCCTCCTCCAGCTACTGCAGGCCGCCCGGTATCGGTGGATCGACGGCGCGTCAGTATCCAGATCAGCCGCGTCCACCGTGATGCCGCCATCTCCGAATTGCGAGCAAGGTTATCGCGAAGGAAACCATGCTTCTCCATTGACACGGACGACAATCGACGCCGGAGATCTGCCAGCATCGAAGGCGCCAGTGACGGTGCTGGTTTTCGTTGCTGGGATCGGGGAGCTGCACCAGATCATGCTGGCGCTCGAGCGACGGTGCGACATTGTACAGCCCTCACCCTCGATTGGGTGGTCGCAATCCCACAGCACCGTAGACTCGGGTGCGTCCTCGACCCCCGTGCTGCGCCATGGCGGCGAGGTGTTCTCGGTTGGTCTTCTGCACTCTAGTGCGGTAGGGAGCCCGCAAGAGCAGTTGATGGTTACGGAGCACTCGGGGGCACCACTGCGTCTGCTTCTATCGACAAACGTTGCGGAGAGCTCCCTTACCATTTCGAACACGCGTATTGTTGTGGACACGTGCCTCGAGCGTCGCGTGAACTCTGATGACATCACTGGTGCTGCACGGGTGCTGACTTCTTTTGTTTCACCGAGTGGACTTCGACAGCGATGTGGGCGAGTCGGTCGAACTTGCGATGGCATTGTCATTCACCTAGCTCCAAGACGGTTTGTGCTCCCAGAGGTTCCTCTACAACTGTCGTCGACGACGACAACACCGACGCAGGCGACGCCGACCTTGGAGCCCCTGCCCGACGGCGTCGCGGCGGTGTTGCTAAGGCTTAAATTTCTCTTCCCAAAGGTAAGTGCCGCGCTGGCGGCATTGCCATCCCCTCCGGGGGATGGAGCCGCTTCATTGGCTTTGCAGCAGCTTGCGGATGCGGATCTCTTTCTTTTGCCGGAGGTACCGAGGGCATTTCTTCCTCACGGAATGGTCGATGATTTGTGCACAGGGGCGGCTTGCACCGTCGCTGGGCAACGCAGCCTGATGGAGTCCAGGGCCGCTGTTGCCTCTGTAACCGCAGGAGATCCCTCAAGGACTGAGGATGCGGCAGCTCATCACACTCGCGATGGGGTGCTGCTCGCTCTACTCGACACTAGTTTTCTCACTCCCAAAGGTCGGCTTGTGGCGAGTCTACCGCTGCCGTACGAGCACGCCATCCTCGTCTATCATGGCCTTCAGTTCTGCTGTGTCGAGGACGCGGTGATGGTGGCGTGTGCCACGGCTGTTCCGTCTTTATTTCTGACGCCGCGTGTGTCCCCTCGCAGCGCAATTCGGGTGGGGGCTCGAAGCAGTACGAAATCCGACTACGTGTATCAGCGGAGGGACGTGGACAACAAGGCGGCCCTCTCGCCGCTGGAGCAGTATTATCGGCACCTCTGGGTGCAGCGCCACTTGGCCGGCTTTACCCCGCGACTGGAGGCTGCCGCGACATCCGCGGAGCGTCGAGGCGGGCAGCTCAGTGAACCCCTCATGCTGCGTGCGCTGCTGCGGCAGTGGTACACATTTTCTAGTGCAGACGACTGCACGAATTTTCAGCACGTGTGCGGACTCAACAGGGGTGCCATGCGCCAGGTGGACTTTATGGTGGCCCAGACCTGCGGCCGACTTATCCGACTACTTCTGCAGCTGAACTCCGCATCCGCAGAGGCCCCAGATGCGCAGCTGGGTGGTGCTGACCAGAGCTTTGTTCTCGAGGACAACGATGCAGAGGTGGATATCAGCGCCTACGTGTGCCACGCCAACGCTGTCGACTTGTGTACGTCCGTAAAAAAGGGAGACACGGAGGGCAATCACATCCCACTCGACACCATTCCTTTTCTCTACGAGTGGTCGGCCGAGACCCGTGCAGAGCTGCTGCGCTCGCTGCGGCGCCTTCAGCGGGCCGCTATCGGGCGTCTTCGCCTGCGCCATGCCGAGCTGCGGCAGCGCTACGGCTTGCCCCAGTGGTACAATAATGATGAGCGATGGATCCGGCTGTGGAGTAGGCCGTACATCCGGTCTTCCTCAACCGATAGCTGCTCCTCCGGTGCTGGCCGCCGAGGAACCAGTGATGTGCGTCACGGCCCTCGTGCCAAAGAAGGCGAGACAGTAAAGGCAGTGCGAAGACACCCATGCTTCACATACTGGGCGAGGGGTCTGCCCGCTTTGCCGTCGCCATATCCTTCCCTATACAGGCAGCAGCACCCGGTGCCTTCCTCAGCCGCATCCGCTGTCGCCCCACTGACTTCAAATTTCCCTCCGCCAGTATCCATGCGAGTGACGAGGTCGAGGGCGCCAATCTACCGCGCACCATCACCGCCGCCGCCCTTCCCTCATGTCGTCTTCGTGATGGGGCACACGGACGATCGACTGTGCGCCGCCTTCGTAGCCGCCTTCGGTCACCGGACTTTGCGTGGTGAGGATGGTGGGCACCGCTTTCACCACCGCCGCCTCCTTCGCAACATGCAGATCCTGGGAAACGACGAGGAGCACGTGTGCACCTTCAACATCGATGTCCAGCAGCAGCAGCAACAACAGGACGTAGTACCCTCGCGGCTGTCCCCGCCTCCCAGTTCCTCTGACCTCCGCCGCACATCCGGAGTCACATTGGAATCAGTGGAGCGGGCGCTTGCGCCATATCTGCGCGGCACCGGTCTTCAGCAGCTGGAGATTTTTATGAGCAACCGTCTCGCCATGGCGGCTCGCTTCGCGCGCGATGGATTTTCCGGCCTCTTAAATAGTTTCATGCCGAGTTCCCCCAACGCTTTTCGCATCAACGTCGGCGCTGACAACAGCGCCGATGACGGGGTCGATGGCGCTGTATCTGTCAAGGACATGCACCCTGCGTCAGTGGAGTGCGGGGGTGCTGCAGGGAGCGTTATATTTCCGCAACCGGTAGCTCCTGCGGTCACAGCTTCAGAGACAGCACCAACAAGCACTGACGATGCTCATACACCGCCAGAGGATCTCCTGAAGGCAGTGGTGCTTCCGCCCCCCCTGCGACACGTTGAGGGGGGAAGGTCTCTGTCGTCAGCGATACGACCGGCCAACAACAGCTCAAGTCGAAGAAGTCATCCACATGTGCAACTGGCACCGTTTGGTGTTAGCCTCCTTACTGCCGCGACAGCAGGCACCGGGGGTAGGGGCGGGGGTAGTGGTCTTGGCGGGCTCCAGCGGATACCTTTGATGGATGCCGCCACCGATGCGCCACGATCTCCGACACAGTCCACGCACCCGTTGCCCTTTTCAGCCACCACTGTTTCGCTGCCTGCCACCGTGTCTACACGCCAAGACCGCTCAGCGATGGAGGAGCGGCGCGGCGTGCGCTTCTCTGAGGTCTCCGCACCGCACACCGCAGCGGCAGCTCCGTCATCCGGCTGCAGCAGCTGCCCCATGACTGAGGCCACGACGACGTGCATAACGTGGCCTGACAGTCTTGGCATTTGTAGCCGTTCCATTACTCGTGCAGCCGTGGAAGCCTTGGGGCTCTCGGATCTGTTCCCTACAGCGTCTTTGCGATCGAGTAACGCATCACCGCTTGGCAGCCGCGAAGCTCGCGAATTGATCAACGATGGCAGCGGCTCTCCCGCTGCGCCAGAGCCTTCAGTGGTGGTCGCAGCCAAAAAATTCTCTGATGGGTCGGGGACGCCGGCAACGCTCACCTTCAGCATCCTCCCACCCATTTACGCGACTCGCAGCATCACATGGAAGGTCCCTCTGCCGACTTGCATACTCCGCGCTGGCTCTGTGGCGCAGGCGAAAAACGATGGAGGCACCGACGCTGCATGGTTGCCGGCGCACTACTGCACCCTCTGCAACCGCATCTACGCCAACCAGGGAGCTCTTCACCAGCACTACCGCTCCACCAGCCACCTCGACCACCTCTATCATGCGGTCCTCCTCGGCATGCGCCGCGAGCACCTGGAAATGTTGTACGGTTGGACACCAGGGGCGGCCAGCGGTCGACCATGTGTGGATACAACCGAGGCGCCCAATCGTGGCCACCCCGGTTCCACAGAAACTGAAGGCAACGGCAGCACACCCCGTACCACCCTGTCTGGCACCGCTTCACTGCCACTCGCGTCGCTACTGTGTGTTCATAGCGCGACTCAACTATCATTTATTCAGCACGTTTTCCCTTGCACGATTGGCTCCCAGTCATTTCTGAACTGTCTGCAGTGGCTCGGTAGCGACTCCTCGCCGTCGTCCTTGGATGGGCTGAGCGCCACGAGCGCCTATAAGGCGGGGGGCAGAGCTGTGGGAGGGGCAGGTCGAGCGACGCCTCTTGCGGTGGCCGGCACTCTAGTTTCGATGCAAAGCACGGCTGATATTCTTCCGCCACCGCACCTACGACAGTCATCGACTTCAGCAACCATGGCCTGGGGCGAGGCAGGAGCGGGACCCCTTTCGTCGTCGGTTGACGCAGATACGCTCGCGGCTCACCATGTCTGGGTACTAGACATTTCCCATAACGATGAGGTGAGGCCGACTGCCTCGGCCACGACACCGCCACCGCTGTCAGCGCTACTCGCGGTGGCCGGCTACCTCGCTGCTGCCTCACCCCAGGCCATGGTTGCGACACTCCTCAATGCCACGCATACACATCTTCATGCCATCATGTTGTACGGCCTAGGTGTGTGGCGGCTGCCGACACCGCTACCGATGGAGGGCTACATGGGCCTCCTGGAGCACATTACGCGTGGTGGTGGATGGCCTGGAGTCTTGACACCCGTCCCCGACGACCACCGAGACCGACAGCGGAGACAGTCTCTGGAACCGCCGTCAAGTGTGCTGCCTGGCCCCTCCGATGGGCTGCACTGGTGTCTTCCAGAAGCATCGTGTGCCGCCGCCGCGACGGAGGAACACTGCTGCCACGCCTCGGCAGGTAGGCGCACAATGGAGAGTGACTCTGTCGTCGAGGCGACGCTTCTCCTAGTTCTTCACGAGTACCAGCAAGCGGGACGCAACATGGTCGTACTCGCTGACTATGTCGAGCGTGTGATGCATAAGCTCCACATCTCCCCGTTTCTCGCCGCTGTCGCACGTGCAACCAGGGGGATAGAGCAGTCACCCCAAGCCGCTACAGCAGCAGAAGTTCTGACCGCATACTTAAGTCGCGAGCGCCAGGGGCAAACGATACAGGCGCTCTTGCGCGACCTCGGGTGCATCTTCGCCACACCGCCGCGCGCTCTGGCGGCGCTGATGCAGCCTGCCCGTGCGTCCACTGGCATGAGGGATGTCGAGGGGAGCTGCATTGATACGCAAGGAGGACCGCATGAGGGCGGTAGTCGTGAGGCATCTGTGTCGCCTGACGCCGTACTGTCAAAGCGGCTTAGCCTTCGCGCACTGGGTGCCGAGGGTGCCGTGGTGGAGATGATGTTCACGGTCCCACCAGCGCTCCCCTCGAGGCTTCCGCCACCCCTCTTCGCCGCACAATTGCGCCAGTTTTACGTGGGATGCCACGCGCACCGCTGGGCGCCGCTGAGACAGGCCTCCGAAATCCAATCACGGACTGTCAACAACGCGGTGTCATCGACACATCCTGGGAATAAGAGACTTGGCAGAAGCAAGTCGCAGGGAAACCCCTCACCTTCACCCCAAACAGGCAGCGCGGCTCACCGCCCCCACAAGGTCACCCACGCAAACGACAGGAAGAGCGCGCCACAGTTTTAGGTGCAAAAAAAAAAAAAGGAAGCCGAAGGCAATGTTTTTACTGCCCGATCACCACCACCACCACCCCACCCCCTTCACCGACGGTTCACACTGCTCTTCCCCCTCTCCCTCTGGTATTCCTCTTCATCTGCGCACCCTGGAATGAGAGGCACGGGGATGATGTGCAGGCTGTCTCTTCCTCCCACCGTGCGTCAGTGATGCCTGTCTTTATCTTGTACATCACAGATTATGAATGAATAAGCTGCGCGCCGACATAATTGTTCACTTCATCATCGAATGATCCGCCTGACGCCGTCTTCTTTCCCATCTCCACCCCCTCCCTCACCCTACACACACACACACACACACTCCTCTGGCCAAAAAAAAAAAACTCAATTCTTTTTCATTACACACCATCTGTCTCCGTGCATATCGAACGTTTATGGAACTCGAACGAGCACCTATGCATGAGGCGGCAAATGGCTGCACGTGTGTAGTGGGAAAAGGGGGAGAAAAGAGGAATGGGGGGGAGAGGGGGAGGAATGGAAAAGCAAGTGGGTTTGTTGTGTTCACGTGAACTCAGACCGGCTTTTGCTTGTCTTCTCGCTCTCATATGTTGCCCACTTCAATGTTATGCGCCTACTCTTCTGCCACTAACGCTTATTTTTCTTTCCCCCCCCTTTCTGCCTTGAGTTCGGCTCGTCTGTGATCATCGCTGCCCATCGTGTGTTTGCTTTCCGGAGCAGATCACCTATGTCTCCCCTACTTCTCTCTACGGGGGAGCGCCTTTGGGGCCGGCTTGGCATTCGCTGCTGGAGACACGGTCCATCCAACCAAGTATTCTCATGTCGCTCACGTATCGTACAACAAGCGATGTCGTCTTCCGTTTACACTTCATCAACCGCCTCGACGGCGTCTTCCGTTTCTCCGCGCTCGAAGCGGCTGAACTACGCGGACGCAGAGAAATTCTGCTCCTCTGTGAACTGCGCAGCACCTTCGTCCTACTGTCGACCTCTCAGCGATCACGCCGACTCGATCAGCGCCGTCCTCTCCCACGTTGACAGCACAGCCCCCCATGCATCACTCCGCATCCGCCTGCAGCAACGATGGATGACTGTGCTTCTCAGGCTCATGCGCACACCATACCTTGGTGCGCTCACGATGCGTGCGCTGGAGGCCGCAGCCTACATGGCCTATGTCAAGGGGTCTGTTACGATATTTACTAGACGGCGCGTGGGTCCACCGGTAGCGGGGGTGGTGGAGTCCGAATTATCTTTCGATGATAGGAAATTATGCCAGTGTAGCCGTACTGCTCACTCTCAGGCATCGCAGTCTCATCGCGACGACAACATGCCCAACGGGGATGCTCGCTCGACCTCTCCGCATCTCACGTCAACCACCGCCCCCTCCGCCCCCCACGCCGCCTGGCGCACCCTCTCTCATGGATCGTCCTTTGGAGAGGAAGCCCTTGACTGCCTCTACGTTGGGGACAGTCCAATCCACAGCAGAGGCCTCTTCACGACACGTGCCCTACGGCGCGGCACCCGCGTCATTGCCGAGAGACGCCGCTCACTCCTCCTCGCTCCTCATTTTGTGACCTTGTTGGCGGACACACACGAGAGGCTGCCTGACACATGGCACTACACTCAGCCCACTGGTAGCGTAGTGGAGCTGGTGACGCAGGCGCAACCACATCATCTGATGAACCACAGCTGCAGGGCTAACGTGTGCAGTGGACTCTCGCCTATTTTCTGGGAGGCCGCCGCAATGGCAGGGGCGTGGCAGCAAACCTCGCAGCTGCGGAATGTTAAAGGCGGCTGCGGCAGCGGAGGCGGAGAGCGTGGCGGCGGTCCCTGCAGCAGCTGTGTAGGGGAGGGTGATGATGAGGTCTTGGGAAGCCCATCTTCTTCGGTGGAAGCCGCACCACCCCACAACGTGAACTGGATGGAGCGGCTCACGCTGTGGCCCTTTTTCGCGGATGCAAACAGCTTCTTTGTGACTCGTGACGTCGAGGCGGGAGAGGAACTCACGCTGAACTACAGCGCTCGCATGGCCCCCCTCTACGCGGGAGACTCAACATCGATGCCGCAGTCGCGCAACTGGCTACTATGTCAGTGTGGGCAGTCGTGTTGTCGTCATTATGTTTACCGCCCAACGCCAGATGTCCACGAGTTTCTGCGAGCGCTGCAGTCGGGGAGGTATGTAGAGAAGCGGAGCACACAACTGACAGGGCGGCATAGTCTACCGAGCATGTCAGAGGGTGCAGCGGTGCCCAACGCGCCGGCCATCCGTGACACCCTGCACGTCATGGCAAAACTGCTGCAGCTCGGCTTCGACGATGAACTTGTCCTCCTGAGTTACGCCGCCAGCAGTGCAGACGTCGTGGCCTATGTGTATGGACAACCGCTGCCCTCCTTGCAGAAGCGTTCCACCGCTCCACAGGGCGTGTCATTTGCACCTCTTCACGCACCGTTAGTGGATGCACCGTCAACCGTTGAGGAGGGTATTTCCGTAGAGTTACGGAGGGTGACCAAGCGGCAGCTTCTATTGGATTACCGCTACGTCTTCCGACTTTTGAACGAGAGGGCACCCTTGCGTGCGTGAGAGGGGCCCCCTCTTTTTTTTTGGGGGGGGGGGGAGGGGAGTATCCATCATGCGTATACGTACGGTAGAGGACAGCCGTGCCGGCAGGGAGAGGGACGGTCCCGTCCTCGCATTGGTGACGGCGCACGTGAGACGCAGCACCGTCGTCACGCTTGAGGGCACTTCCAGAAGCGCTTTGCATCGCCTCACTTAGCCCTTTTCCCCTCTTCCCTTGATTTATTTTTTTTCCACTATTTCTATTGCACTTGGGGAGGATCGATGGCTACCCTGTCTTCCCATATTGTTCCTCCCCGATCTCCTCCCCGGCCACACGCATGCACAGTGTGTGTGTGTGTGTGTGTGTATGTGAGGCTTTTGTATCCCATTTCGTTTAGAGTTTGGGCCTTTCCGCTGTAATGCAAGTTGGGGAGCGGCGGGGGATGGAAAGAAAAAAAAAAGCAAGCGGCCGGCAAATAAATTGTCCCTCTCTCTCTCTCTCTCTGTGTTTCCGTCATCGATATTTTGGCTGCATTAGTATTTCTTACTTATTCTGATTCTCTTTCCTGTTACCTCCCCTCTTCTCCCTACCTCACGTACACACATACATATACAGCATACCTCACTCTCCTTGTTATTTCTCAAGCCTTCGTCTTCCTGAACGACTCTTACCTAATTTTCTTTCTTTGTGTGTGTGTGTGTTTGTGTTTTTTACTGAAGGGAGAGAGGCACAGCAGCAGTAACGACAACAATAACAGCAAAAGGTGTATTCGATATCGAATACCTCTTTGTGCATCTCTTGTCCGCACACACTCTTCTGGTGATCTCCTGTGAAAAATTTCTCGTCTCCTGAACAGCACACAAACCCCCTCCCCCCTCCAGTCTCAGAACTCGATGAGTGACGCTCATGACAGCCATCTTTGCCAGGTGAGTCATTACAATCATGCCAACTACTTCCGCGCGGTGCCGCTGCCAACGGTCATTGACCTCACCTCCGGTGAGGTTGGGGGCCGTGAACACGCCTCTTCCATGCCAATGATGCCGTCTCTTCCCGTCGTGGACAAGGACGCGGCCCATGAGCGGTTGCTCATCTGCAAGGCGCAGTTGTTGGAGCAGTATAACCTCCGCCCGCAGGCCGCCTCCTACGGCCTACCACACCGAGTTGATGCTGTCTGCCGTCACAACGAAGCAGTACAGCTCTGTGCAGGGAATGGGCCAAACCAATTCACCGCCCTCGGATCCGTCCTTTCTCCGACAGAGTGCAACAAGCGGACCCCCGCGTATGTGGAGGAGGTAACGGCGGGTCTGACCGCTGATGCCCACGTCCCCGTCGCAGCCAGTCAAGATCTTGTCGACCTTTTCTTTCTGGAGGGAAGTCAGGCGGTGAGCGGCCTGAGCTTCTCGCCCTACCCGATATATGGTCCCCGTACGGCTGAGGAGCGCCGGGCTGCCGTTTGTGAGGTGTTCAGGAAGTACTGTGTAGATACGCACCTGCCTGTCTCAGGGATTTCTCTCGCTGCTATTCAGCGCCAGCACAGTCGTTATCATAACCCTGCCGGCCTCTCGTGCAATAAGAGGGCAATGGAGACGCGTGAGCAGTACTGGCGTCGACTGTCAAACATTTACATACAGAAGGGCATGAAGTCCTGTCCCGCGGGCGCGGAGTCTCCGACACCAACGAAGGGTGTTGCCCCGGTCGACCATGCGTTCGAGCCTGAGGACCCGTTCTTCATTATTGATCTCGGTCGTGTCGTGGAGCAGATGGCGCGTTGGCGTCACGAGTTGCCGATGGTGCGCCCTTATTTCGCTGTCAAGTGCAACCCGAACTTGGCGATTTTGGAGGTTCTTGCGGCCCTCGGCGCCGGTTTTGACTGTGCGTCGAAGGAGGAATTTCGTACCGTACTGAACAATCATCTGGTAAAGTCGCTGGACGACATCATCTTCGCCAATCCGTGCAAGCAGCTTGGCGATATGAGAGCGGCACAGGCCTGCGGTGTGACCTACGTGACAGTGGACAACATTCTGGAGATCGGGAAGATCGCCGGCACAATGCCCTCGGCCCGCGCGATCATCCGTATCAAGACAAACGATAAGAATGCAAAATGTGCCTTCTCTAGTAAGTTCGGCGTCGCCCTTGAGGACGTCAAGACACTGCTGCAGGAGGCGCGCAGGCTCAATGTCGATTTATACGGTGTCAGCTTCCACGTGGGCAGCGGCAACAGTGACCCAGCTGCGTACGTGTCCGCCATTCACGACGCTGCGTATGTTTTTGAGCAGGCGGCCGAGCATGGCTTCAATTGCACCCTCCTGGACATTGGTGGTGGCTACCCGGGCACGGCACCCGATGCAGACAGCGACGAGGCCTCCTTCGAGATGATTGCCTCTGCGATTCGGCCGGTGCTGGTTGAGCTTTTCGGAAACCGTGATATCACCATCATCAGCGAGCCTGGTCGGTACTTCACGGCTTCCACGCATGCACTTGTGATGAACGTCTTCGCAGCCCGAAAACTGCGATTATCTGATGTGGAGAAGGAGCACCTCCAGACCCGTCAGTCGATTGTGCCGATGGAGGAACCTGAGGAATATCAGTACTACGTCAACGATGGCCTCTACAACAGCTTCAACTGTCTCCTTTTTGATCACAGCCACCCACGACTGCTCCTACTTGACGATGGTGACGGCGCTGATCGCGTGGAGGTGGAGGAGGAGGAGGTCCATGAGACGTGTGAGGCCTCAGTGGGCACTGCCCTACCACACGACTCGCTACACATGTCTGTCTGGGACCGCCGTCGTTGTCTTGCGCGCCGTCCGCTCCGCCTCACAACCATCTTTGGCCCCACCTGCGACTCTATGGATTGCATTTTGAAAAAACAGCCTTTTCCGGAAATGAAGTTGGGTGACTGGCTTCTGGTGCCGGACATGGGGAGCTACACGACTGCAGCTGGCAGCTCCTTCAACGGCTTCTCGACACGACGCTGCGAGTGGGTGAGCTCAACTTTTTTCTAGGCGTCGTGTAGAGCATATTGAGGTGTGAGCGACAGTGTGTCTATGATGGGGGGGGGGCGGTACACCGATGTCGCAAAGCGAGCAAGTGAAACGGAAGTACAATAGGGAAGTGGAGTTGCACACTCAGTGTGTATCTGTGGAGGTACACCAGCACTCTCTCTCTTCTCTATCCCCCATCGACTCGCTTTTCCCGAATCGCTTGGCAAAGACATCACTCAGCGTTTGTGGCTCCCCCCCCCCTGCCCCCTCTTAACCCATCGCCATCCGCGTCCATCTTGGCGATGTAATGAACATTAACCACCCCATTCAGCAATAACTCACTCTACCCTCTTCCCCCATACATGCACAGATACAACAGGCATGCGGCACTTTGGGGCTTGTACCCCACCCATGTACATGCGTATATATATATACGTATAAGTACGTATGTGTGCGTGATTGTGTACCGAACGAATATTCGAGAGATGACATGATACAAACCAGATAAAAAAACACCGGAAACGGTCACACTCGTGAATATGGCAAGAAAGTAAGCGGAAGGGAGGGGAAGAGAAGGTGACATAATGACAGGCATGCGCTTGTTCATTGTGGATACCCGCCGTGTTTTGCCCACTCTCCGTGCTCCTTCCCACCCCCCCCCCCACACACACACATACACTTATACATACATACACTTATACACACGTCCCCGTCCTATGTTGTTTTGGTCGTGTATGTCGTCTTTTCTTGCCTCCGCTCCCCCCTCTTCGTTTTGCTTTTCGTGTGGTGTGAGGATGATGCCGATACCACCACACGCCTATACACGCACGCACAGGTCCTCCTGTCTCCATCTTCTCTCTTTTTTTATCCTTTGAATGACCACAGGCGACGGGGAAGGCGAAAGAAAAAGGGGTGTGTAGAGTGAAGATTCTTTTGCTCGTGTGTGTGTGTATGGGGGGGAGGGAGGGGTACCTGGTTATGGATAGTGCAGTTCTGTGGGGGGTGATCTCCACTGTGGAAAGTACACAATAGAACCGCACATAAAGCTCATTTTTATCCCCTCTTTCACGCACACAAAAAAAAAAATATATATATATATATATTTTTTTAATATGCATTAATAGATATACATTATATATATATATATATATAAACTGATTGGTCTATGTTTGTTATCTGGGGTACAATTTCCTTTCTTCATTTTTTTTGTCCGTGTTTGTGCCCGTTGTTGAAGGTTGCTTACGCGCGCACCCTCCATCCCTCTCCCCGGATTGGACTTGGGCTCCGAAACGGACTCGGCGCTGGTCGCTGCTCCCTTCCCTTCCCACCCCCCCCTCCCCCACCACACACCACACACACCGGTGGGCTGGAGTGGGGAGGGAGGGAGGGGAGAAAAGCATCACGTGAATATTACCAACAAGTCACGCATTAAGCATACACGATATAACAGAGGGGGGAGGGGGGGGGCAGGAGCGAACAACTCGTCAGTGCATATCACTATACATCTCGGAGGGGAAAACATCTAATAAGGCATGCGAGGCGTGACAACTGTCGGTAGGCAGAGGAAGGGAGAGGCCAGCCAATGCTCCATGTGTCGACATCGTGTGTATCTGAAACGAGTGCTTGCTAGCAGGGGAGAGGAGGAACTTTCGATACGTGCTTTTCTCTCATCCCCTATGTGTGTGTGTGTGTGCGTGCACCCGCTTTTTTATTTGTTTGAAGTCACTGCGGTGAAGCGTCAATGAAATGAAGCCGTTTTTTTTTCTCGTGTTTCTTTCTGAGCATTGACATCTGCCTGGGTTTCTCTTCATCGCTTGCGAGTTATCCCCTTCCCCCTTCCTCTCTGCAATTTTTCCCTTTTTTCCCTTTATCTGAACCGTTTTTTTTTTTTTTTTAAGGGTGAAAAGGAAATACCCTCCGCACATATATATATATATATATGTTTGTGTGTGTGTGTGTGTATGTGGTTTGTTTAGTTGTTTATATTTCTTGCGCTTCTTTTCCGTTGGTGGTGGTAGGTGCAGCATTGGCAAGGCACCGTCTCCCTCCCCTTCTCCTTTTTCCACAGTACGAGCTATGGATGTTACGCCCTCACTTGCCGTCTTACGCTGATATCGTCGATCACCTCTTTCCCCTCCCCTCCCCGCCGCCATCAGTGAGCCTCAACGCACCGGCAGTGTCGCTGAGCTCATAAGCGTGCCGCCTGCGCTCACGTGTGTGTGTGTGTGTGTGTGTGTGTGCACACAGAGAGAGAACAGCTGTTATTTCGAAGTTGTGCGCACCGCACTGCTCCCTTGCGCACAACAAGGGATGAATGAAGCGAACGAGGGCAGGAAAGGGAGGGAGAAGTGGTGAGGCGATGAGCACCCATCTTTGATTCACAACGACGCAGCAAAGAGCAACAATAACAATAAAAACCTGCGCATCCCACATACAGAAACAGTCTACCCTCGAGGAACATACTGACACATGGACAACCAAAAAAAAAAAACAAGAGCGTGTTTTACGAGGTGTGCTTACTCATGGTGACTGTGAACCTCATTGAGTGTTTGTGCTGAGATTTCTTTTTTTGTCGACTTTTGGGAGGTGAAAAGTTGCCGCCTGATCGGACTCCCCCTCCTCAGAAACAAGTAATGAGAGGGGGACAGCCGGGAGGGGAGGGGTTAGGTACAGGAGCAGTTGAACATCGCACGTGACGTCTTTGTGCACGGGTGGAGAAACTCAGTGCGTTCAGGAAAAAGGGGGGCCTGGAGAGGAGTATCAGCAGGGAAGGTCAGTGCGTGCAAGTGCGCACCCTCTTACAGGAGCGTTGGGTATATGCATATATATATATATATATATATCCTTTGAGTCTCTATCCGCTACCCCTCTGAACTCCCCAAAAAGGTATCATCGTGAGTCCTGTTGCACATAGGAGATCTAGTTCATATCACTGCGACTGACACTCTCCCTCCAACGGCATCGCAACCCCGGCTCCTCCCTTTCGTAGAAAGATTTACTGGTAGTATAACCACCAAAAAAAAAAAATTCTCTAGTTCTTTCTCGTCTATCCCTTTTTTGCAAAGGCAGCGTGCCGTCGTCCCCCCCCCCTCCCCACACGACGTTCACGCGCACCGGCCACGTCCATGGCAGAGGCCACGGTCCTTCCACGTCAGCTTCGATCGCCTTGCTTCAGCTTTCGCCGTGAACAAACATTGAAAAAAAAAGACTTCTTCCGACGCTGACAACAAATTATACATATCTGATCACCGGCACCAATATCACTTTTAATATTATTAAGACACTTCGGTAGACACTAGCAGTGGATGGATGGTGGGTGCGGATGTTCGCCAATGGCACTCTGCCCCACGCACCGCTCTGCCTGAAGGCCACTGCCCCCTCCCGCAAGGAAATACTGGATGCCCCCTCCCCCTTCCCCCCCCCCCAACTCCCTTGTTTTTTCTCAAAGTGATCATCTTTTCCGTTATGTTAGTGTCCTATTGTTTTCTCCTCCTCCTCCTTTTCTGGGCATCGGCTGAGTTTTCCCCAAATGTCAAACAAAATGTGAGACACCCCGGTGTCGTGCGCAGGCGCGTCGCTATGCGCGTCCATGACGCCCATGTTGCCAGCGGTTTGTTTCGCTGCCCCGCCGCTCCCAGGCAACCTTCCCCCCCCCCTCCCCCCACCCCCCCCCCCCCCTCCCTCTCCACCACGCACACACACAGCGTCCTTTCCCACACACCCTCATGCGCGTCC
>CM007332.1:106793-121411 GCA_000333855.2 Endotrypanum monterogeii
CTGTAACTCTTCCCTACTCCCCTTTTTTTTTCTTCGTCGTCCGTCTCCGCTTAAGGAGCGGCTTTGTCAAATTTTAGTATGCACTTCGTCTTTTCATTTTCTTTTTTTTCTCTATTATTAGCAGTGCTCGTTTTTTATCTACCAGGCCTTCTTCTAGCACTGTGTAATGCGCTGCTGCTGCTGGACCCCGCCCCCCCTTCGCGCTGTGGGGAATCTGTGGAGACCCGCTGCATTGTCTCGGGTTCCGGTAGCGCGGGCAGAAGCAGCGGGGTAGAGCAGAGGCCTGAGGTGAGGTGCGGCTGTGAACACGTGATGACCACAGCATCCAGCACCGCCCGCTCCACCTTGACCTGCTTTCTCTCGCCAGTGTGTGCCGCACGACGCAACTGTCCTCCTCTGTCGCCACCTGTTCTCCACTCAGAAAAGCAAAAAACCCACACACGCACACACACACACACACATGTACCTGCACGTATGCAGATTTCTGTAACGCTTGCTAAAGTACGCGCAGTCAATTGCCCCGTACGTGTGCATTCGTAAGGATTAATGTAGCACACAAAGACAGCTCTCTGGTATCAAGTCCCCCTTTTTTCCACCTTATATATATATATATATATATGTAATTATATATTATTTTTTATTTATCTTTTTTTTTATTTATTCCGGGGCGCTGAGGCCTTCCATAAGCATGCTGCTACGCATAGCTCAACTCACCACTTACCTCGACCATTAGACGAGGGGTGACATTGGCTTAGCTGATCCCCAGAATATCGGCATGAAAAAAGATGCCTCATTGCACCAGAGGTTCCCCTCTGAAAGAAATCTCGTGAGCCCGTTCATTGCAGTCCCCCAGTCCTTGTGCCGCCGCACTGCCGACAGCGCCGCCGCGGTACCGCCGACCGCGACCGAGGCCATGACGACGGTCATTGACATGGGTAACGGTGACAGTGATGCGATGGAAACTGCGGTACAGCGGATCGTCCGTGACACCGACATCCGCACCCCATCTGCAGCCGTCGATGCCTGTGCGGCCGAGGAAGGAAGTAACGCGCCCTTCACGGAAAGAAAAACGGGGGCGGTGAAAGCCTATGAGTTGGCCTCAGCTGCCTTGAGACATTTGCCAACTCGCGCAGCCCCTGTTGATAGTCAAGTGCGGAGAGGCCATTGGCCAAATGGGATAACGACAGCATCTGACGTTGGCGCTATTCGAACAGACTCTAACGAACCGCTGGCACTCCGACATAGAAGCAGTACCAGTGTGGTTGTTGATCACGTACCAGCGGACACTCAGGGAGCTTCTCCGCGTGCGTCGACTATGAAGAGCGTGTGTGTGGCAGCCACCACGGCCCGGTCGCCATCCTCTAGTCGTTTTATGGTGTCCACGTTGTTGCCTTCAGAGTCGGCTGTACTGTCTGCCACGCATCTGTCCCATTCTCGGTCACCACAGCGAATGGAAAAGATTTCCTACAGTCCTGAAGCGTACCCCCGGGCCGATCTCGAAGGCGGCAGAGATGTTGTCGAGCTGTTCAGCGTCCGTGAAGGCGAAGCGGTGGAGGAGGAGGAGGAGAACAGTGACGAAGTCGCCGCACGCGCGCTTCTGTCATTACATCAAAAAGATGACATGATTGAGCAGCTCATGCGAACAATTTCGGCTCTGCAGATTGAGAACACCGCGCTGCGCAGCTGTCCTGCCGCGTCCGGGGAAATGCAAAAGGCGCCTCCATCACCGACAACGGGTTTGGCAACATCTCCAGAGAGAAGGAAGACATCGTCCCCGTCGTGGCCTGCGACGCCGGTGCGTTGGTGGAACACCAGTCGTGACGCCGCACCCACTGATCTCTCTCAACGCCAGTCCGAGGTCTTTGCAAATTTCGAGGTGAATGCACGTGCCGATGTGAAGCAACAGCGCACGCTGGAAGACCACGAGGGTGATCGGGAGATGTGCCCAAGTAGCGAAGTCGCCCCCAGGGAGAACCCATCCACCCCCAGCCTCACTGAGCTACCGACAGCGCCACCCTTGCAAAACAGCAAGGGTGACTCTCTCTCGTCTGGTGCTGAAGCCGCACCATCGGCATCGCGCGTCACAGAAAATTCGACCGCACAGTCGCGCATTGCGCAACTCGAATGGCAACTGGAGAACATCCAGCAAGAAAAACGAGAGGATACACACGTGCTGCGTGACCACATTGGCCACCTGACGCGTGCACTACATCGTAAAACGCGTCAAATAGCGCGACAACAGCGGCAGCACAAGCTCGAACTCACCGCACTGCAACGAGAAGCGATATCCCTAGCGAATCAGCTTGACAACCAAGTCCGATCCTCCGAAAGAGTCGCCGCAGCAGCTGCACCTAGGAGAGAGGCCGAGGGCAATGAAGTGTTGGAGCTTCGCAGTCAGCTGGCGCAGGCGAAGGCGCGTGAGCTACAAATTTTAAGCGAAAGTGCTGCTGCGCGGCAGCAATGGTGTCAAGAATTGGAAGAGCAGAAGAACCTGATCGACGAAGCGCGTATAAGTGCTGTGCAGGATGAAGCCCATCGTTCGCTTCGTCGGGAAGAGGAGCGCCAACTTGCCCAGGTAGCGGCCCAACAGCGCCATCTGCTCGAGGGACAAGTGTCTCAGCACAAGGCAGCCCTCTCGCAGGCTCAGCAGGAGTTATCAGAACTTCGAGCTGCGCACCAGCGCACCGAGGAGACGATCTCTGAGCAGAGGAGTCAAATGCAGTGCCTCAGCCATGACCTCGCCACAGCCCTGCTCGAGCGCACTCACCACGAGCAACGAGCAGGGCTTCTGGGATCGCAGGTGAAGACGCTCCACCAGCAGCTACGCCACGCGGAATCGATTCTCTCCACGAAACAAACCGAGCTGGAGATGCTTCAGCGCGAGCGCCAGACTGAAGCGACGGTGGCGGTCGCCTTGCAAGAGGAAGAGCATACCACCTTGCTGAAGCACGTTGAAGGTTGTATGAAGGGCAGCGAAGCTGTAGAGAGCGCGTTACTGGAGTCGGAGCGCGCCAGACACGAACTCGTCTTGCAGCGAGATCGTGCCCTGGCGGAGCGCGACAAGTACCACCAACTTTATCGCGAGACATCGGTTCAGTCTCAGGCGCAGCTGTTGGAGCAGGAGCAGCTCCTCAGCGATCGTAACAACACTGTGTGCAAACAGCTGCGAGAAGTCCAAAAGGAGCTTGCACGTCGTACAGACGCACTGGAGACGACACAGCAGAGGATGAACACCCTGAGAGACGAACTCGCTTGCTCAGAGGCAGCACAGCAGAAGCTCGAGGAGGAGATACAGGCGGCACAGAAGAAATTTGAATTGCAGACTGGTCAACTCGTTCAGGCAAAAGAAAGTTTGAAGAAAGCGTTGCAGGCGCAGCTGGCTACGATGAATAAACTCAAAAAAAAAGAGGAAGTGCTTCGCTCGCAGCATGCGATCGCTCAGCGAGCGATGGAGCGGCGGCAAGAGGAGCAACACATACTTCAGAGAACTGCAGAGTTCCTGTGGCCGCGCGAGGTGAGTCGTGTGTTGGGCATACCGTCGCCATATCGCCTGAGGAGTGCAACGAAACCAACCTTACAGAGTACGCCGAGCATGTCGCGCAGAGTCACAGTGAGGCTCGAGCGAGACGTCGGCCGCAATGCAAAAACATCTCGCTGTATCAAGGCACACTTATCGGGCAGCAAGACTGGTGGCTCTGCCGCTGTTTTCGAGGTGGATTCGGAGTCGTCTTTGCGCCACTCACGGTCGCCGTCGTTCATATCTTCCCCCACGGCATCGGTGGCGATGTCTGCCGTCAGCCTGAGTGGCGCGCCAACGGCCTCTTCGGTCGATAGCGACGCGTCCATGGAAGAGCGACAGCGGTGCTCGCCAGTGGATGGGGGGCAAAAAAACACGTCAGAAAACACGGAAGGCACCGCATTCATGTTGCCGCCCCTTGATTGCCACCTCGACGGTGCCCCATATGTGTTCGAGCAGCATCAGCACCAGAGATTCTCTGACATTGCCCATACATCTGAAGAGAAGAAAGCAGCCATCGGTGATGAGCTTCCTTTCCTGCGCCTTCTCCGTACAGTTCACGATGCAGTTGGGCAGAGGTGCGCGGCCCATGACTCTGCACAGCGAGCACTCGCCACTAAAAGCGTAGCGGTACGGGTGCTGGTGAAGGAACGGAAGGCGCAGCAACAACGGATGAAGGAGCTTTGCGCCAAACTCCAAAAGCAGCAACACACGGCTGAGCGGCTGCGGCGCGACGCTGTCCAGTGCGCACGTGCAGAGTCTCAAGCGGAGCTCAGAAAAGTTGATGAAGTGTGGAGGGAGAAATACGAAGCGGGCTTAGCACTGCAGCTACGGTCCTATGAAAAACAACATCGACACGCGGTGACGCAGCTGATGACATCGTGGGTGAGGCACCTGCAGGCAGACCTCATCGATTTTGTCCAGCATCTGCCGCTGACTTTGAGTTTCGGACTTGCAAAGGCGGCGTCGACACGCAAAGATCTTTTTCGGGAACCAGTGACCCGAGACGTCTGCGCGTCACACACAAGATTCACGGCCCACCATAATACTGAAGCGCAGGGACCTCAGCTAGGCGCCGCTGCCGCTGCTGCTGCTGCCGCTGCTGCTGCTGACGGTACTTCACTTCTTTCGCTGGGACTGGAGGTGGTGCCCGAAGTGGAAGCGGAGTGCGACACGATTATTCGCACCATCCTTGGAGTCACAGGCGGGTGGGCAGACTTGAAGAGCGCCGTGCTCTCTTCTAGCAGTGCAGCAGCTGGTGACCTGTCCTGCAGTGCCCCGCATTTGGTTGCATCGCAGCCATGTGCGATCGCGTCTGGATCTGCTGAGGAGCAGACATGCATCCCTCTCGCTGCCGACTCGACCCCAGATATCGCGGTGGACGCAGAAACGGCTCTGTGGTCCGCAGAAGAGATAGCAGACCTAGAGGAAGTCATCCATGAGTATCTCATGCACACACTCTCCGCATTGACGACAACACCACCGCTTTCCCTCTCGGCGGGTGCTGCCACACACTCAGCAGGCAGTGGTGTAAGCGAAGTCCATCGAAATGTAGATGATCACACACTAGATGCACCAAGCGCCTTACGTGCTGCGAGTGCTGTCGCTCCATCTGCCAACCTTATAGGAACTGCCACACAGAGCAAGTCGGAGACAGTGTCGATGGCGGCAACCCTCCCCCATTGGATGCGGCCACTCGGGGCATCCCTTCACCACACCTCGTCATCTTTGTTCTCAGCGGGTCGGGAATCGTTGGGCAAGGTAGAGCCACGGAGAGGCGTTACTGTTGACAAAGCAGCAACGCCAGCTCTTCCTCCGCACCACCACCAGCCCTGCTCACTTACTTTGCTCCTAAACGCATGCGTCGCCCATGTGTACGCGCAGCTGCTGACGTAATACGGTACTGCCAAAGAGGGCGGGTAGGGGGGGGGGGAAGCCCACCCTCCCCCGCCCCCTAATGGCTCCCTTCTGCTCGAATCACCGTTAGTCAGTTCCGAACATATAGATATATCTGTATAGGTGCATATATACTGCTCCTGCACGCACACACAAGCAATCAAGCAAAATCTGTCTCAACCGGCGAAACGAAGCGAGCGAACATGTGCCTAGGCGAACACCCTTCCGCATTCGTGATTCCGGCAGTGATTATTGTATCTGTCCTCGGCAACTGACTCTTTTTCTCTCCCTCTCTCTCTGTTTCTGTGTGTGGGGGTGGGGGGGGGAGGGACGCACCGAAGTCCCTTTCTTACCTCTCGGTATTCTCCAGCTCACTACTTTAAAGTACTTTGACTCATTCCCCCCTTCCTCCATCCCAACTCTACTCGTCACAGCTAACCAGTATCAATACCACAGCCGTGTTGACCCACCACCACCACTGAGCTGGTGTGTGTGTGTGTGTGTGTGTGTGTGTGTGTGTATTTGCCCTTGCTTCTGTCCATTCGATGCAAGGAGCTCAAGTGAGTGACCTACAGCACCAGCAGGGTCACCCACCGGGGACCGCTGAGGCGCCCCCTGTCACCTACAGCGATGCAAACGTGGCCGCTGTCTTGTCGTTGTCACCCTTTTCCGAAATTTCAAAACTCCGTGATGACTGGCGCCCCAAGCCGTTGATCCGTGGTCGCTACAGTGGCATGTGCGGCGGTGATCCAGCTCAGAGAGAGCGGCGGGAAGACTTCGAGTACATCGTCATCACCTCGGCCCCCTCAACATCTCCCCAGACCTTGGGTAGTGCCTCTGGTCAGCGATATGCATGGGGACAGGTGGAGGCCTTCAGCCGATCAGCTGCAGGGAAAACCATCGACCCGGCGAGGCAGCGGACACCGCTGGCACTGGAGAAGTCCATGCACTTCCTTGTAGAGCACTATCTGCGCGTGCCGCACACACCCCTCGTCTACACGGAGCCTTTCCGCATCTGGGGATACCTCTGGGATCGATTTCGCGGTATACGCACAACATGGGGTCCCCAATTGCCCCCGAGTAACGTGAGCCTCCAAGGCTACGTGGACAGCGAATCGCATCGCATACTCTCTCCAGAGGAACTGCACCGCGAGAGCTACCGTCGCGTGCGATGGCTCGAGTTCACTGTCGCCGCGCTAGCTGTCGGGGGGGCTTATCTCTGCTGCTCGCCCGAAGGCTGCCAGCGGTTCATGCAAGACAAGAAGCAATTCCTGGAGTCCATGTCACAGTGCTTCACTGACCTGACGGTCTTCTACCGAGCAGAACAGCGGCACCGAAACGCTGAGTTCTTCTCGGTGTTGCTCCTGCTTTATGGCCTCCAGCAGGAGTTGAAGGTGGAGGATCGCTCGTCCTTCTGCTGCTTCCACACCGTCATCGTGAACGGGGAGCCTCGACCGTGTCCGGAGAACACGGCGGAAAGTGTCAACCTCGCGCAGGTGTACCGTGAGCTGGAGAAGCAGCCGTACATGCTCGAGACGCAACCGGTGCGTGTCGCTCTGGAGCTCATCCACTGCTGGGCAGCACGGCAGTGGTTCCGCTTCTTTGACGTATGCAAATCAGTTCGCATGACACCCCTGCAGCGCGCCGTTGTCTTTCAGTCCTTCACCTACTGCCGCTACCGCGCCGTGCTGGACCTGGTGCTCCCCAACTACTATGTCTACCCCAAACTTCGGGTACGGCACACCCTGCCCATCACAGAGCTGGCCGACCAGCTCATGATGCATCACGATCATTGTCTCGAGTTCCTCAAGCGCATGGGCCTCGGGGCTCAACTCGAGCTCAAGACTCCGCAGCAGCAACCGCGCAACGCGCCAAGCTTTGCCGCCAGCGACCCGTCAGCACCGGCCCTCCAGGCAGCCGTCACGCCAACAACAGCGTCACCCATTTCAGAGAAGGATGGGTGGTACTTGAACCTCTGTCACCCCAACTCGGACCCCCTTATTACGGCCGATGAGCTCGAGAAGCGCTGCGAAAATAAGCGGGTGCTTTTTTTCCCGACTGACCCCACCTTCTTCGGATTTCATGTCTCGCACGAGGCGTACAGGCGATTCCCCGACGCGAAGGGCTTTCCAAACACCGGCACTGCAAACGACGGGGATTCCTTTCTGAGTACTGGAGGCGGGCAGCCAGTCGGTCGCGGTGCCGTGCGATCTCCCCCGGGTCTTGACCCTCGCGCCGCCCCGCAGTCGAGGAGGAGTGCAACGGCGGCCGGCCGCGGTGACAGCCAATGGGACAGCGAGGGTGAAGAATTTTATATGGACGAATACTGCAGCGAAGGAGAGCCTGATGAAGAGAAAGACGCGTACAGTCGCGGCGGCGAAGAGCATAACTCCCCACCGCAGAGGCGATCGACTGCGTCTCCTGCGACGGCGACGGCCCCGTGCAACGGCAAAGAAAAGCATTTGCTTCGTCAACTCGGGTGCCCTGTGAACCTAATGGAGGTGCTGGAAATCTATTGCCCGCCCTACAATAGCGATGTGGCGGCGCTGCGGTTGTCGGACGTCGGTGAAGAATTTTTCACGACTCTGCCGAAGCACCGTGCAGAGATGCTGCGTCGGTGCTACCAGATGCGCCGACATGGCGTGCACCGGAAATGGGTGTCAAGAGACGACGACAGCACTCCTGCGGTGTCGGACGAGGAAATGCTGGACTGGGCAGAAGGTATGGAGAGGGAGTCGGTGTCCACTGCGAGCAGTTTCTTTGACGACACAGATGACGAGGATATGTATGATGAGGAAGATGGGGAGGGGGAAACCCGTCTCGACGCGGCAGCAGCGCCCCGGCCCTTGGACCCAACAGTTCCGCCGTCGCGTGATGGTGCTCTGACTTTGGAGGTCATCAACGAGTCTCGTAAGCTTGTCGCGGCTATTCGCAACAATCCACTATACGCGGCAGCGGCAGCGGCAGCGGCAGCAGAGGGCGCGGAGAAAAATCAATGCGAGGGGCGGGAGTCTCTCGACGTGCGAGGAGCGGCAGCATCCACAGTTGTTACTGGAGGCTCCCCACAGACAAGCTCTCCCGAACCCTTTTCCCCGACCCCGCGCACAATGGGTAAGCAAACTCTTCCACCGACGGGATCGGATAGCTGCGTTGTCGCAGAGTCGCAGACGACGACGGCGACACTGCCAACTCAGCGCCACAGGGACTTCAATGATGTGGGCGTTGCTGTGCAGACCGCATCGCAGGACCGCACAAGAAATGCAGAGAAGAAGAAGTCAACACAGCAGCATATTAGAGACCGGGAGGAGGCCGCTGAGGCAATGGTGCCGCACCAGCACCCTCAGAGACACAAGTCGACGGTACCGCCCCCCTCCGTGGCTAGGCCACTGCATGAGCTTGACAGGGATATCCCCAAGCCCTTCGCGCCTGCGACATCCAACATGTTCACACCTGGCAAGCGCAAACCGGCCTTTGTATCGGAGACCGATAACGCAACCCCCATTCCTACCTCCGGGCAGCGTGAGGGAAGCAGCGCGAGCAACAGCAGCAGCAACAGCAGTGCGCCGATGCTGGGATACAGTCACCTGAAGCCGCTGAAGGAGACACCACCTGACGCCGTGGACGTCAACGGCGACTCTCAAAATTCCAGTAACCTTGACGAAACCCCCGCCGCGTCTGCTGCGGATGTCGCCGACTCATCCCCATCAGACACCAGCAGCGCTGAGAGCAACACAGCGACACCGTCCCCCACGTTTCTCTGGAGCGGTCAGCGTCCTCTGCCGGTGCCACCGCCCATGTCAACAATTGACAGCTTCACCCCACGGGACCCAATAGACGAGTCTTGCCCACCATCGGCGGCAGGAGCAGCGGCATTCCCCCCAATGTCTCACGGCACCCGCAAAGAGGTGGCGCTGGACGTCGCCAGTGAGAAAGGGAGTGACGAGGACGCTGCTGTGGACGCACAGGCAAGCAGCAGCCCCGGGACTCTCTCGAAGCGCCACACAGCCGAAGTGGCGCTGCAGCGCGGTGCATGCACGCAGTGGCCGTCTTCGACGCACACCTCTGCTTCCCACCCGAATATCTTCTCACGGGTGTGTGTTCCACTTATCGAGGGATATCTAAGCCATTGGTCGCGGCTGATGCATGGGGACGACATGGCAGTGCACACGGCAGCGGAGCATATTCTCGATATCCGAGAAACAGAGGCAGCATCGGCGACCGCCACGTACCGCGCCGGCTCTGGATCGGAAAGAAGCGACGACGCCACACCTTCAGCAAGCACCCGCCGATGGCCCATGGTGCAGCAGCGAGTCAGCAAGCTACTGAGAGCCGAAGAGGCGGCAGCAGCGGCAGCAGCCATGTGGCGGCGGCAGCGGCGCCTGCGAAGCACTGCTAGTGCGATAGTGCGAGTGGCGCGGCAACTAATGGCCACAGCGGTACTTCGGGGCAACATGAGTGAATACGGGCAACTGATGTGGGATATTTCTCTGTCCGAGGTCGAGCCCTCGAGAATCGCGGGCCGCATCCCCACACGGGGCAACAGCTGCCAACCGACACAAACTGTCCGCAGAGACGCAGCGAGGGCCTGTGCAGTTGTTGACCTCAGGGACAGCGACGATGCCCGAGTAGCGCGCCTTTCTCGTGGCTGCTCTGTTGCCATGCTCTCGGCAGATGATGTGGATTCCCTTCTTGCCGCGACGCAAGCAACCTCAAGTAGAGTCTTGGTGAATACAGCGCATGTGGCGAAACATATGTGGTCCTCCGATGACAATGCCCTCTCAACGTGTGCGTCGCGGCGCCTATTGTGTGCAGAGGATCGCTCTGGTCTCGGCCCTGCGATGCTGACGAGCAAAGCAGCGCTGAGCGAAACAGTGCATGCGCTCCTCCGCCACATCAACAGAGGAGCGACGACGCCTGCTCACAACTCGCTAGATGAGTACCTCTCGTGTGCCCTCAACGTTTCGGTGGACTCTATCAATGTCCCTCGCGGCTCTCGTGATAGAGGCGCAGCAGCCACACTGCAGCTCACGAGTGTGTACGTGTGGGTGAGTGCAGAGAACGACGACGGCGGTGCCGAGTGCCCCTCTCTCTCTCCGGGAGCCGTGGCGGGTGCAAACAGTGACAGCGCGGCAGCGCTTGCCCACCTTTTTCGGTGTGAGAGGGAGCGGTGGCTCGTGTCCATCATGCTGCCTCCAGTCGCTTTGACTGCAATGGAAACCTCAGCGGATGTGGGGGCCAGCCGAAATGGGCAGTCGCCATGGCGACAGCCCAACGCAAGCCGGCGTGCTGGGAAGCGTCGTCGCAGCAGTGTGGATTATCCCCCTGCAATGGAGGATACCAACACCATCACGTGGCTGGGCGACGTGGATATGGACCCACACAAGACCTCTCCCCCATATTCAGCAGAAACTGTGGCTCGATTGTTTCAACGAGACAACTTTACCTGGGTGCCAGTGGTGCCCTTTGCAGTGTCGCCGCCGATGCACAGGGGTGGTGCGGACAGCTCTGAGGCTCACACCCTTCCCCTCACCACCCGCATCACCCTCTATGCGTGTGGTACACAAGTATTGCCGCGGCTGCGTGTGCGGCGAAACGGCGGGATGAAGTCTGCACAGCAGCTCAGAATCCCCACGACGTCGGGCGGCCACGCGAACGTAAAACAGGTGACGGCCACGCAGGAATCAACGCGAATGCCTGCCATGTCCCACGCACACTACACAGCCCTCCTCGCTATCGATCTCGGGGAACCGCAGTACATTGAGAGGTCGCGGCGTGTGTTCACCGCGATCGCCGAGAGCCACGTCGCGTACACGACGGCGTCCTGTGCGCGTGACTCGGCAACATCGAGGGAGTGGAACAATCATCCGGCAGGAGTACTTGAACAGAATTGCGTGGAAGGCGTACTCATGTGTCTGCTCTGCCCCCCTGGACAGGTGGTGGACACCGTCTCTGCAGCAGCCCAGCTCGAGAGTTTGTTCTGGTGTGTTTGGCACCTTCAACACGGCACAGGCGACGCGGGGGATGACACCACCACCAAGCCCCTCACAACCTCCGCACCAGTTGTGGTCATTGTAGAAACTGTGTATGGAGACACAGAAGGGGCGCAGGATGCTATGAAGGTGGGGATGCAGACGTTGCTGTCCACTTACATACAGCAGGTGATGGTAGTGTTGGCTGGAGACGAGTGACGCTGCGAACCCTCCCCTTCCCCGCACACAGTCACCAACCCCTCTTCGGCCCTTGTATTTCCTCTTTTTGATGTCGTTGCTGTTACATATATATATATATATTATATTATATATATATATGTATTCCGAAGGGTGTTCGAGGTATTTAAAATTAAAAAAATACGGAGCACTACTATGGCGACTCTGTATGAGGAAGAAAGCGGCAGCGGCAGCGCCGATTGATCCTGAGCGACGCGATGCTGAGAGAACAGCGAAGTCACGAGTGTAGTGAAAAGAGAGAAGCGGAGAGGTAGCAAACGGTAGCAACCCGAGTCCTAGTGTCTCAGTCTCTTTCTGCCCCCACCCCACCCCCTTTTTTTTTCTATATTATGCAATCCACTTATATGCACACACACACACACACACACGCATGCAGTGACATAGGCTCCGGCACTGTCGGCACACACACACAATTTTGCTTCCTCGCTTTCTGTTAACGTGATCAATGGTGCACGTGCGGCTCATCACCCCGGCGCTCGCTCAGCTGTTGGATGCAGCAGCCAACGAGCATGCAGCTGAGGAAACCCTGCGTGAATTTATGAAAGAACGACTCTGTGCACTCGTTCATACACAGTCGCCGTCACAGCTGGAGAACGCCCTGTGGATATACCTAGTAGCTCAGCAGCAGCTGCTTCCGAAAGCGGTGTCCGACACCCAAACACCGAATGTGGAGCTCGAAGCAAACAAAGACATGCCAGAATCGCGGACGACCCAGGACAACGCAGGCTGCCTTCTACCGCCGTCCCTCCACCTGCCCGAGTGCGTGACGTGCATCAGTGACGCCGTGCGCTGGTACTGTGGGGAGTCTTCCAGCTGTGCCCTTCCCCCGATAGTCGATGCCTCACACACTGCCTCCACCGCGTCGCAGGGAACTCAGCCGCGGCATCCAAGCCAGAGGGCTATCCCCTACCTTAAGCAAGAACCCCGAGCATTGCCGGTAGAGCAGCCGGGGGCCCTCATCGATGAACTCCTTCGACACCGCCAGCAGCCGACCTCATCCTCGGCACCACAACGACCATCACCGATGCAACATCAGCAGGAGGCGACCCAGCACCTCAAACAAGTGTGTGGGCCACTTGCCACAGTGCAGTTGGCCATCGATGCACTCACCCAGGCAAAGCATGCCTCCGTACTCCTGCAGCCTCGCACGCTTCTTCTTCTTGTGCGCGACCTCGTTGCTCTCTGGAGTCTCGTCTTTCTCTGCAAACAGCTGAAGCGCCACCAATTGCAAAAGGAACGTCTGCTGACGGGCACGACCATCGCACCTGTTGGGGCTGGCGACCGTAAGCGTGGGCGTATGGAGAAGGCACGGTATCCAGACAGCACACACTCCAATCGAAAGCCCAATATACAAACTACAGATAGCGAGCCCATCACAACTTGCTTTCACGACTATGATCTACTGCTTCCCTGGGACTTGGTCCAGCGTGTACTGTCGCCGTCGCCTGTGGCCATGGAAACTATAGCAGCGCAGTGTCGAGCCATGGAAAAAAAGGCCGGTGAAAGCACGTCTGCGACCTCGGCAGCGGCGCATGCGCCTTTCTCCATCATCATAAATCCTGCCGTAACGGACCTGGGCGACAACCCATATCGACTCCGAAAGAATGCGCGCATCGACGCCATCGACAAAGCCGCCGCGCAGTACTACTACGCGGTGCTGTCCAGTGGCGCGCACGGGCAGACAGGTGTGGACTACCGAAGCCCACCGACAGCCGCCTCCGCTGCGTTGGCCGCGACCCACCAAGAGACGCTGCGCTGCGCATTGACAGCTGTGGACGTTGGTGAATACGGTGTGCTCGACCCGTCCCGCATGAGCAAGTCATCCCTCCTGGGGTGCGTGGGCGGGTCACGGTTGGGTAGTGCCGTTTGCGAGTCGCCCGCCCGCTCGGAGGTGGCCGCGAAGTCGTATGCGCTATTCCTTCGGGATGCTTCGATTGGGTTTGACATACAAGTGATGTCCCTCACCGGCGCGGGGGTGGGCTACTACCTGGGCTACCTCAGCGGCCTGTCCCTGGAGTGGTGCACATGCTATGCGGTAGTCGGCCTTGTGACGATGATGCTGGTGGACGCTGTGCTGCTCATAATCCAGGTAGGGCGTCAAGATGAAGGGATACGGAAGGCTCGCCAGCGGATTCGTCGGCAGCGTGATAAAATAGAGAGGGAGGGCGAGAAGCTGGCACAATCGATGCAGGCCTCCGCGGGTCTCGTAGCTGTCGACGCAACTGAAGATGTCACCGCTTCGTCTCAGGGTGTGACGGACCCCTTGACCAAAAAACGGCAGTAGTCTACGGCGTCGTCATATCTTCGAATAAGTCAGTCAGGGGGTGGTATGGCAAAGCGGAAGAGGCAGGAAGCATGGATGCGCTCGTGGGGGTGCACCATGAGACCAACCGGTGTGAAGATGTGCGTGATCAGCTAGGCGGCCACTTATAAAGTCCGACAGTCGAATGGGGTCAAGGGTGGAAGTAGAGGACCCTTTTTTTTTTTTTGCGACTTGATCCATCATTGCCGTAGTGCACATCCACCGGTGCCTCGGCACCACACACTGTTCCGAAGTACAAGTGATGAGCCAAAAAAAAAAAGCAAGAGGGGGCGGGTATAGGTGTTACCGGTCGATGGACGATGGACTGTGGATCACATCCGTCTCCATGGTCCTGAGCCTCTCCCGCGCTTCCATCGAACCCTGGTGCGCTTTCTCGACTGCAGCGCCAAGTCGCAAGGAGGAGGTCATGACTTGCTTTGGAGAGGAAAAAAAGGGGGGGCGATGATTACTTGTGTTCGACTGCCCTCAAAGCGTGAACGGGAATCACGAGCTCAAACAGTCGCTGTTTCTGTGACGGAAGACACACCAAAACACACACGCGCATATATATATATATATATATATATATATATATATATATATATATGTGTGTGTAGTTAGTTGTTACGTTAGTACGTACGTACGACGAACGTACGAACGTACGACGTAACGAGAC
>CM007332.1:121431-136530 GCA_000333855.2 Endotrypanum monterogeii
ACTACTTTCGTCATAGAAGTACCACCACTACCACCACACTACTTCTACCCTAAAAACTAACTTTTTTATTTTTAGGTAACAATTACGTATCGCTCTACACACACACACACACACACAATAGTATATATATATATATATATATATATACATGTGTGTATATGTTTTTCTTGATTTGGCGCAAACCACACAAATCGGGAACAAGAGCATGAGTGGAGGATCGCGGTCGTTCGCCCGTTTACACTATTGCGAGCACCACCACCACCACCAGCTGCCTTCGGAAGCCCTTTCTGATCACATTTCGTTTGCCTGTCTTCCCCTCTTCACTTAAACGATCGAACCCGCACCTTTCTCAAGTGAAAATAAAAAAGGGGGAGCGCACAGAGGAATACACGAATGCTCATCTTCTGGCCTCTTTTTTTTTTTTTTCATATTTCCCTCCTCCTTTCGGCAGGTGCTTTCACTGTATATATATTTTTTTTGGGGGGGGTGGGGAAGGGAGAGAGCTGTTGGTTGAGTGTACGCGCGGTGGGTGCAGATCAAGTCGTCATCTGCAGCCGAATAAATCTCTCATTCCCGCTGCATCTGGCGTCTCTAACCTGACGCCGTCACTCACCCTTCCTCTGGTCTACGTCATCGCGCCCCGCTCGCTTCACGCTTTCGCTGCTTGCATATATCGACGCACGTTTCCCCCCATTCCCCCCCCCCACACACACACACACACCCGATTCCCTTTGATCCTTTTTTTCTGCTGTTGGAGGTATGGGGGACTGCCCTCATTCTGCGATGTCGACTGTATCGATCGTCGGCATCGACGCCGCCTGGAAGCCCTCGTGTTGCCCCTCGACGTTTGCGGATGGCACCGACCCTAGTGCGCAGCATGCGTGCACGGGTGTGCTGTTGGTGCCAGAGGTGGAGACCGAAACAGGGATCGTTGTCCTCGACCTCGGACACTGCGATGAAGAAGTGACTGAATCGCAGAAATCAAAAGTGTACCACACTACTGGCGACGACTCTGTGAGGCCGCTGATCGGAGCCCGCGATAGTCGTGTGTGGGCACGTTTGCAAGCCTCCGGGTTTCCGTGCCTCGTCGCCGTCATGGCACAGCCTTTGGTGAAGACAAGCGCGACGCCGTCGCAAATGAATAACCAAACAATCCATGAAAAAATCAGCAACGGCATAGATTATATTCCTGACACGGGTCTCAGCGCAAGTGCAGAGGCAGGCATAGCTGCCACACCTGTACAGCACTCATTACCAATGTCGACGGCACCCACTATTGCATCGAACCACACAGTCAAACCGCTGCTGATTAATATGCGCATCAATGCACCCGCTGCGGACAGTCGCCGAGACCTCACCTCCGCCACTGCTAACCGCGGTGATGTGGGTGATGGGGCTGCTCATTCTTCTCTGGAAGGAGCGCCATTGGTGGCTGCATCGTCGCCCTCGCACAACATGTCATCGCCAGCCATGATGGGTAACATGTGCGAACCACCGATTCCGGACTTGGCAACGCGAACGACACCCGCCGCGGACCTCTTCCCCTCTACGGCTTCCTCCACCCTGTCTTCCACCCAGTCGCAAACTCGTGTATTTTTGCCTCTGTATTACGACGCGGCCCCCGTAGCGTCGCTCCGCTACCTCCTTGCCTCCACCGCAGTGAAGATAGATGCACCCAGCACCACATTCCCTTCCCCCGCGCCGGCTTCAGCTGCGACGCTTGAAGCTGCATTCACAGAGCATACGACGCACACGGAGGAGTGGACCCACAAACCAGTGATCGGGACGAGTGCCTGCACAGACCTGGGCGCCGGTGCAACTGGAGTGGTTCAAGTCTTTTGCCGATCCGTGTGGCCCATCCCCCCCTGGCCGGTGCATTCACAGCCCCGCTCCCTTCCCGAGGCTTTCCCATTTCTGTCCTACTCAATGGACACTAACGGCGTCTGCGGCAATCCTCCAGTGAAGGAATATGAAGCAAATCAGGTGACAAAGACGTTCTCCGCGACCGCTGCGGACGACGACGACATGGAGGCTACCATCTCTGATCTAGTGGAGCACCTCGGTGAGTGGAACAGCTCCCTGGTCGCCGGTATGTTCATGAGTGCAAAGGCAATGACGGTAAACACGGCCACCATACAATCACATTCGCCCCTGTCACCGAAACAGGGGGAAACGACAGAGAAGACTATCGAAAGCGAAGGTAATCCCGGTGCAGCAGACGGGGAGAAGGGGGGCTGCACCGTGACGGAGGGCTCAGCGTTCCTTACCTCGATACCCGAGTTGCTGGCACTTGTTTTCCAGTACTGGCATCAGCAGCGGGTAGATGCGCAGGTGAGTACTTCGTCGGTGGACGCTGCCACCACCTCGACAACCACCGCCTTCGTCGCGTCTGAGAACATCGGAATGGTACGGCCCTCCACGTCATCACCCCCGCAGACGCCCACGCACATCAGCCGCGCCTTCTTCCACGCACCTCAGGGCCACGGAGACCCAACGCAGAAGCAGTGGCTGAAGTCTATCGAACACACGCCAGAAAAAACATGTACACCCTCCTCCCTCGCTGCGCCGGCGCCGCTGGTCCAACGGCACACCCACACGTCTGCATCTTTTGTGGAGCAACTGCTGATGTCCATCGAATTCTCCATAGCGTACTTGATCAGTCGTAAGCGGGACTCTGCAGCGGTGGATGCACTAGGGGAGGCAGTGGATGCAAATAAAGGCCCCGTGCCACCCTTGACGCCGTCGCTGGTGCAGCAACGGCTTCAGTGCTACCGACTGCCGCGCATCTCCTCAGGCACCCCGTTTGAAGTTGTCTGGGGACTCTACCTCGTGCAGCGAAGGCGCTTGTTTTGTGACTCGGCGACGCTGTCCGCAGCGGTGGCCAAAGTCACAGGCGAGGAGCTCGCACAGCGGCAGCCAACCCAATCCACTCCTGCCGATCCAGCTAGGGCGGGGCAGCTACAGGACGCGTGTGGGTTGTGCTGCACAGCGATGGATGTGTGGACGCTGTGGAATCAAACAGCAAAGCTGGCGAAAACACAATCACCAGCAGCCCTCACACACGTGACGCCCACAGTGAAGATTGCAACGAAGAAGCATACACCCCTGCCATTGCCGAGGGCGACGACTCCGCCACCCCCTCAGCAACATAATACCCCAATCCTTCCCTCACGCAGAGTCGAGTGGCGGGGTGCACCACCCGCGCGCGTGGTCGCTCTGCCGCCGCCGCCGCCGCCTCGATCCTCCACCCCTCAGCCACCACAAAGTCGCTCACCGTCGCATGTCAGCTTTACAGTGCAAACCGCATCCAAGTCATGCAAGAGCTCACACAGTGCACCCGATGTGGGTGCCGCTTCGATCCCAGTCCCAGTAACCGCTTCTCTTCGCGGCAAACCGTCAAAGGAGGCCTGCAGGAAGCCTCTGGCGTCACCCTCCAGAGCCCTCACCACACAATCTGCCCCACCACCACCAGTGTGTGACCTGGCAGCAGCGACGCTACTTCAGGTGGTACCGAGTCTTTTCCCAACTCGCGGCCCGGCAGTCGATACTACCTCTCCACTGTCACCAAGACCCTCCACAGCTCTCCTGCAAAACACACATCTCTTCGCAGAACGACCCTGTAGGCAGTCGGGGGGATTCGCGGCAGCGACTGCTGAACTGTGGAACTCCCCGAAACTCACGTCAAAGCATGGCCCCGTTGACGGTGGACAGCTCGCGTATCGGGAGACGCGTGTTTGCGGTGAGGTGAGAGCAGGTGTGGGATCTCTGCCAGGCGCTGAGCGGCCGCCGGCGCCCCTCGGTGTGGCACAAAAAAGTTGCATCGAGTCTTTGGACAGTTTCGGTGGTGGCAGCGCGGAAAGTACTGACGATGTGGAGGTGAAGAAAGAGGGTGGCGTGGCGCGTGCTGCGGTGGAGGGAAGGGACCCCACTATGGTGGGTGGCTGTGCATGCGTTCCTGCGCGCCTAGCCACTGCTGTGGCACAGACGCATACACAACAGCGACACGGCCTGCAATGGGGCGTTGGCACAACCGCGAGTCACCTCAGACGTGCTCTCTCCTCCGCACCAGTGACGGAACGTGGTCGGCCGGTAGCATATGGTTCACGAGAAAGCGGCACAGATGGAGCATCGCCTTCGGAAAGGGGGAAGAAGGTGCCAGTGCTCAGCGAGTCACAGTGGATAGAAAACTGCGATGGTGTCGATGGCGCGATTGCGACTCCGCACATTGCTCTTCATAGACGACCGCACGGACGAATGCATTCCGCTGCCTCCTTTGTTGCAGTGCTCTCTGCGGCGGTGACGCGGCTGCTCTCACACAACCACCCTCACGCGCCCCCATCGTTGGAGCCATCCGCCTCTGTCTTCACTTTCCGCACAACTGCGGCGGTCGCGACGCAGCAGCTGGAGCTGATCCACCGTGGTCGACTATTTCCCTCCCTCGCCACCATCGACAGTCTCAATTTGTTAACGCGGTGCGTGCCTGTCTGGTGCTACACCTACGACCCCATCACGGGGTGCCGGGCAACCTCGGAAAACGGCGATGATGTTGGTGGGACTAGCCGCCATGCGCACAACCAAAGCTACCTACAACGTTACGTCCCATCCTCTAACGGGGGCGTCCCCCGCTCACGGGGTGGCCACAGTGGCGGCAGGGGGGCAAGCAACGGCATCCACGAACTGAGTCGAGCTGGCAAGGCGGGACTGACGGCAACGTACAGGTACGTAGCTGACACGGCCAGAACAGTACTCGACGCAGTGAAGTCGTCGGTCCCGAACACAGTGCCGGATGTGATGGACACCAATAGGGGCAAAGGTGAACCCGTGGCTAGCAGCCCCGGCAGCGACTCGAGGTCGACTCCCTTCGCCACACCAGCATCACCGATGGCCCCGAAGACAACCTTTGTCACGTCCCCATGCACGGTCCCAGTGCACGGCAGTGCCAGCGTAACTCGGGATCTAACTAAGGACCCAAGCCTCTACTACGCCGTCTGTGGATTGTACATCACGGAGCAGGACATTATCATACGCGCGATGCCAACAGTCGAAGTCCAGCGCCAACGAGAGAGAGCAAGGATGCGGCGGCGGCAACAGCAGCAGCAGCAGCAGCATAAAGCCCTGTCTGCAGCGCAAACACGAACGTGGGGTTGGACAAAGCTGAGCAACAAAACTCAAAGCCATCTCAGCCACAGCGGTGCACCCTTCGGTGAAGGCGAAGGGGACCACTGCAAACGCGCTGAAGGCAACAACAGCGGCGGTGAGAGCGGCGGCGACGACGACGACGATGACCTTGTAGAACTGTTAATTCTGCCACGTGTAAGCCTCGTGTCCGTCACGCCTTGTGCGGTGGACCGCACCGCTGGCGGCGTCTTCGCCCCCAAGTGCGCTCACAAGCTGCACGATCATCTGGAGAAGCAACCCAACCTCACCTCATTGCACGCGGGTACCACCACCTCAGCCACACCTGCCTTGAACAGCAACACGGCGCACGTAACGCGTCGCAGTCGATTTTGTAAGAGCGATGCGGGTAGTGGGATCAGCAGCAGTGGTGGTGGTGGTGGTGGTGAAGGCGACGGGGGTGTTGGTGGGGGACTCGGAGGAACCGCAACAACCTCGAACTCTGTCACCCATGCGCGGCAAAATCTACCGCGTGTTTCAGTCAATCCGAGTGAGTTGGGGAAGTCGCCCTTAGGGGTGCCGTCAACTGTAGTTGTGCTGCGGTTGCAGTCTGTAGAGATGCAGACGGTATGGCTAGAGTTCGCTGATGAAGTTATACTCAATGAGGTCCACCAGCTGTTGTGTGCCCCACTCGAATCTTGGACGCAACCAAGTGAAGTCGTTGATGTCTCATCACGTTCGTCCTGCATACCGCTGCAACAACCACTGCCGTGTCACGGCAACCGCTTCCTGTCCAGCGCCCGCCGCCCGTGGTCGATGGTGCCGCTGGTCCTACTGGCCACTAAAATGCTCCCGCAGGGGAGCGCCAACTCGCCCTTCATCCAGGCATTCCTGAAGAACGTGGCGGTGGCGGCGGTGATGCTTAATGCCCAGGGGACTGTGCCATCACCTGCGCCGGTGATGACGACTCGATCGCCGTCGGCCTCCTCGGTACAGTCCTCGACCCTCTCTCTCCGCTCCTCCCCACCTCCACACGGGCTGCCCACAACGCTGGCGGACACGTGGTGGCTTTACGACCCCTCCCGTGAGTTTGTGCGACAAGGCCTCCCCGAGGAGCGGTGGACCCTGACGTCGGTTAACGTGGACTACACCTTCTGCCCCACCTACCCCTCTACCTTTGTTGTCCCCGCCGCCCTCGCACACGCAATGGAAACCGGTGAGGTGGATGGACAACATCGCATGTCCCGCCGTGTTGAGGCAGTTTCATTCTATTACGCACCAACAGGTGGCGTGCTCGTGCGTAGTGCACAGCCAACGCTGGCGACGCTGGTGGCCGATGTTCCAACGGGGCCCGCGCTGGAGTGGACCTCGCGCATGACGGGTGGCAGACTCGGCAAAGCAGCTCTGGACTTCACGCCGCCGCAGACGCAGCCCCCGACAACGGTGGTTCCACTGCGAGATGTTCATTGTCTGACCCTGAACGCCTTCGCAGCGGCGGCGGGTGTGACGACGCAGCGTATTTTCGTCATGGACCTCCGCTCTGCGCGAGCGGCGTTTGGCAACGCCGGCAAGGGGGGCGGCACGATGGAGCTTCTCCCCTATCCGCTCGGGGGGGTGGAGTACGCTGGGCTACCAAATATCCATGGCGTGAAGAAGGCGTGGCGCCGGCTAAGGGCGTCCCTGACACACGATGCGCCGCTGCAGCTCTCCGGAAATGACAGCGGGTGTCTCGAGACGCAATATGTTCTGCGCGCAGGAGAACCGCCGTACCCGGCGGTGGTTGCGGCAGCTGAGCTCTCCCTTACGGCAAAACGATTTGCACCAGGGATTGCGGTTTCTCGTCCACAGCTGGCATCACTCCTGCCGCGTTTGCAGAAGCGGGACCCGAGTACTCTGCAGCACGCGACGAAAAGCTCGATCGGGCCAGAGCTGGGAGCAGGCATCGACAGCAGTGACAGCGAGCCCTGCGCAGGAGAAGATGTTGCACCAGTGGATGATGCCGCAAGTGAAGGGACCGCGATGGGAACGCCAGCCGCAACCTCCGCGCCATCTCGGCTTCCGTTTTCCCTCGGAGGTGTACGATGGAGTGCTATCTTTTCTGCTATCGCCCCCGCCGGCGGCGCGTCGGTTACGGCGATGATGCCGGCGGCGCAACACGAGTGGCTGGCCTACCTCGCTATGTTGCTCAACACCGCCGTAATTGCGGCGCGGCGTGTCTGTGGGGTGCCCACCGACCCGCTCTACGTCCCCGCCCTGCAGCACAACGGCCCCTCGGCCAACTGTTTCTCATACATTGTCGGCCACGCCTTTAGCACTTTTCGACTCCCAAAAGAGTCGCCGTCATCGTCGAGTGCACCGATGCCCAGTGCGCGGCGCGGCTGTCGGACCTCGTCGGCAGCGAGTGCTGCTCGCAGATTCACAGCACCGCTGGCGTCCTTCGAGCATGAGGCACACAAGACACTCTCAAATGTAGTGTTCCTCAACTGCTCCGATGGCTGGGACCGCACCCCACAGATCAGCGTTCTCGCTCAGCTGCTGCTGGACCCCTACTACCGCACCGTGGAGGGACTTTGTATCCTGCTGGAACGCGAACTGCTCTGTTTTGGTCATCCGGCACAACTGCGCTCAACGGCGGTTCGTGGAAACGCAGCCAATCACGCGGGACAACCACCACAAAACGATCGCAGCACCGATGCCCTCGTTGCTGCCGCCGGCGCCGCAAAAAGAATGGGTGCGCCGGTCCCTGTGGAGTCGGGAAAGCACAATGCAGCCAGGGAGGCTCGTCAGAGAAAAGACACCGTCGCGGCTGCGCAGTCGTCACCCATCCACGCCGCTCACGCATCCGAAGAAAGTCAATCGAGGGCCACCGTGGAGAGTGAGCGTAGGAGCGGAAGCGATTTGAGTCAAGTAAGCTGCGGTATGGTGCCCCCGCCCGCCGCTGCCTCTGCCAGCAGCGATGGCGACCACTACGGCAACGATGTCGACGACAGCGACGACGCCACGTCAGCAATGCTCTTCGAAGAGGTCGTCGCGGAAGGCTACAGCGTCGCAGCAGCTGATAAACTGCAAGAAAAGGCCCTGTACCGGTGGCCCCAGAGGGCTCGCTCAGCGCTAGGCGGCGGCGGCGGCGGCACTAGCGCAGGCGTCGCTGGCGCCTCCAAGGACATGGATCAGCGATGTGCCACACCTGCCGCGGGTGCCGACACACCCTCCGTTTCTGCATCGAAGCCGACCACGTCTCCCGCAGCGTCACCTCACTCCTCGCCCAAGTCGGGTAGCGAATCAGCACCCATTGTTGCGCAGCTCCTCGACGCCATATATCAACTTGTTCTTCTCTACCCTGCATGCTTTGAGTATACACCGCGGCTTGTGTGCCTCCTCCTCGATCTCCACCACAGCGGGCTCATCAGCACCTTCAGCGTCAACTGTGAGCAACAAGTAGAGGTGCAGTCCGTAGCGGAAGGCACCTTTTCTCTCAGTCAGTGGTGTGCGCTCTTGCTGTCAACCACGACCGCCACATCATCGACCATAGGTGCCGCAAACCCTGTAATGGACAACCCTTCCTCGCTCGCCAGCCCCACCGAGGCGCGCGCAGGTGTCGGTGTCAGTGCCAGCGGCGCCAACATTGTGCTGACGGCGAGTGGTGCACAAAATCCACTGGCCACCGTAGCTCCTGTATCGCTGCGCCAGCGATGGCCTCGATTAGTGTCAGCGCTGCCCTTCTCGCCACCATCACTGCTCTCCTCTCACGCGGAGCCACTCAGCGAGGTGGGTGTTACTGAAGTCACCCTCGGGACCGAAAGCTCTGCTGACACTTCCTTTCATCGCCTGGACTCTGCGTTCTTGATGGGCGGCGCAGGCGTGGAGGAGGATAACGAGCTCGCGCCGGACGAATCAGTGGACAAGGCCTTGAAGAGATTGCGACGCAGCAACAGCGAGGCTGGCAAGAGGCCAACCCTCGCCGTGCACCGCAGTCGCGGTGGCGAAGAGGGTGCACCTGGTAGGCAGTCGAGGCAGCAGGTCGACATGAATCAGTTCCCAGCTAGCAGCTGCACGCTTACCTTGCCACCCCTGAGCCCTGAGGGAGAAGAAGGGGAAGAGGTACCTGCATCGACTGAGAGCTGCACCTACACACCGCCGCAACTAGCACCTGCGCCTCCAGACCCCTCTCTCGCTCTATACGTCTTTGATCACACCACGCGCTGGGGGGTGCGCGCGGCGTTGGATGCGCCTACGCAACAACGCTCGGGGTCCGCGCCCCTCGCATCCTTCTCCGCATCCCCCGCCACCACCTCACCCATGGTCCAGTGCGGACAGCCTCAGAGTGAGGCCTCGCACCAAGGAAATGGGCGGCAGACACTGCATTCCCAACACCAAGGAAGCCACAGCTCAAACGCCGCAGCGGCGGTGGATGAGTTCACGTATCGCCTGCTGCCCATCTCGTACGACGCGCTCTACAACTCCAGCTACGTTAACCCTGATTTCTCGCTCCGTCACAACAGGGTGAACGTCGGCCCACTCGTTGATTTTATTCTCCCCTCCCAACTCACCCTCTGGCGTGCGGCCTATACCCGTCACTCGTTTTGGGGTGCGCGGCAGGCTCAGCTGCAGGCCTCGACAGGGCAATACCAACAGCTCCACTGCGGGGGTGGTTCAAACGGCGGGGTCGGCCGCGGTGTGACAGATGCAGCAAGCGACCCGAAAGACGCTAGCAGCCGGTGCGGCGGTGGTGGATGGAACGGGGACACTGCGAGCCAGGTCATCCCTGCTCGCCCCCTCTCTGAAGACGCACGACGGCAGCCCCGAAGAAACAGCAGTACCCTCACCCCCTGTTTGGCCAACACCCCTCTGAGGTCACGAGCGGACGGCGGCGGCGTCGGCAGTGGCATGCCGCTCTCCCCAAGCGAGGACAACAGCGAAAGTCAAGTGCTTGGTCGACTGGTGCCCTTCACGGATGCGTCTGCCCACTGCGCAACCACGACACCAGGAATTTACAGATTTCACATCGGCTCCTCCAGTGATGAGGAGGAACATTGAGTGAGGTGTCGCCACACACACAGACAGACATAAGTAACCGCGAGAGAGAATCACAAAGCGGTGAAACGAGGCAAATGAACACAACATTACAGATATATATATATATATATATATATATTATATTATTTATTTTATGTTTTTTATTTATTTCAAAGGTAAGGATTCCTGCACCAGAGGAAGCGGAATCCTTCCATATCTCCCCAATCACCGGGAATTTGCTGCTGGTGCTGCTTTTGATGTTATTGTATACACATATATATATGTGTATGCGTGTATGTATATATATATATATATATATATATATGTGTATGCGTTCGTGTTTTTGTGTACTCGGTGACCTTACCCGATAAACGGTGGAGGAGGAAAAAAAGGGGGTGTATAGAGGGGGGAGAGGCGGGGTATGTAAGCACGCTTCACCACTCCCCCATCCTTCCCCGTATACCGATACGACTAGATGTACGAAATAATGGATACAAATACAAAGGAGGAAGGGCGAGACGTGCCCAGTCGACAACGGCGGTGGTTGGAGTAACCAGCCGTTCATACCCCCCCCCCACCACACACACATATATATATATATATATGTGTGTGCGTATGTGTGTGTTCATGTGAATAATTGTTTATACGCGCGCGAGCTCAGTCATCATCTCCTCCTCTCCCTCTCATGCACATGTATTTATATATTTATATATATTTTTTTATAGGTTACGCTGACGTGGGCCCTAAGGGCCTACGCGCCTCTTCTTGCCATGCAAGACGCATCATCTGCGTCAGCCATGATGCCTGTCACGTACGCAACATGGCGCACCGAGTGTGCCCGCATCACACAACTTGCTCACAACATCACCCACGACGTGCGACTGAGCGCAGCAGTGGCTGCTGTCACGGGTGAGTCACTCATCCCAGAAAGCTACGGGATTGATACGCGATTGCCCAAGCAACCTTCCTCCTTTCCTGTGTCGCGTGATCACGGCTCCTCCACAGCGACGGCACAGTCTTTCTTTCAACGGATGATGTACAACACCTCAGCCAGCAGCACCGCATCGCCTGCCGGCTCCCCTCAGACGTCACTACCGACAACACAAGGGTTGGGTATCGCCAAGGACGGCGACGCTGCCATCGCCTCGCTTCTGGAGCTAATGGCATCGATCCAAATGTCGGCAAGCACAGACGTCATGAGTGCGTTACCGCTAAACTACCCCCCACACATGCAACACTCGTTCGCTGCAGCTATGAAGGCCGTCTCCCGCAGTATCTCCAGCAGTTGTGTAGGTAAGCGCCGTGATGTGGGCTCTGGTGAGGGTGAGGTAGGATGCTCACCTTCTTTGGTCTCGTGCTCGCATGCCATACTACCGATGCCCGAGACCGCCTCGGCCTCCCCTTCGCCGACGACAAGGGCATCCACCCCACACTCACACAACCCCACTGCCGCCGGGCAGAGCAGTCGGGGGGTGGCGCACGGCGAAAGGGAATTCGATGCTCTTTTTTCACAACTCAAGCGCCAGGCAGTGGATCGCCGTCGTACCCCGCCTGCAGCCATCTCATCCTCGTGTTCGACACCATCGCCCACCACGGTGCCGCCCTCGACTTCCTCTGCGAATAAACACGGCCTTGACGCTGCTCGAGCAGCTCTGGACGTGGCGGATGCGCTGCTGCTGCGACTACGCCACCAGTATCGCCTCAGCACTTCCCCGAACGGGCGACTAACGGAAGCGCAAACGCTTCTTCTCCGAGCAACGGTCTGTCGCGAGGCGCAACTGTACGTCGATTCTATTTTGCGCGCCGTCGACCGGTGCTTCAAAATGGTTGCAGAAAAGGAGGAGGGACGAAGACCCCACCGCACATGGGCTCATCACCGCTGCCGCGACCCTTCGGCCCCTTCAGTCTCTTCGGTGCCCGTGCCTTTGGGCGCAACAACGTCATCATCTGCATTACCCCCATTCTGGGCCTCACTCACAGCGGCTCAGTCAAGAAAAACGCTCGTCAGTGCCATGCGAAAGGAGCTCACCCTCTGCCATCAGGCGCGGGGCCCTAGTCGTCGTGCTGACCCTCTCGCGTACAGCACCAGCATGCGCGGCGCCTCGGAACCACCGCTGACGGGCCCAGACACCCATGTGGGGCCGACGTGTTCCTCAATGACGGCCTCTCTGCAACTCACGCAAGCATTCGATCGATGGCGACAAGTGGTCGAGGCGCAACAACGTTCCCTGCGCATGGAGGAGGTGCGCGACTACCTGTCAGCAGCTCATTTATTCCTGGCAGCGGCTATAGAGGAACAGCAACTCGGTGGGGGGTCCGCCGACGGTGATACGCGGCGATCGGGTCGTTTATGTTGCGAGTCGCCCCTGATGCTCGCCACACATGGCGTGACACAAGCCTTGCGTGCATGTGGACTACTGCTATCTGATACCCCGGTGGAAAGGGAAGTGCCGTACCCTGCGGATCTCGTGGAAGAGCTGGCCCTTGCGTCCGTGGCGGCGGAGGCGTTCAACTCCCCCACAGTTGATGACAAGCGCAGCCACAGTCGTCAGGACGGTGACGAGGCCGTCTGCGCACTGCCTCCGAACCAGCTGATGATGCCGCCGCTTCTTGCCCGAGGTAACCCGCACACCACCCGCGTCTGGATAGAAGTGGTGCAACTAGCTTTGCTTTTGGAGCGCAGCGGCCTACAGCTTCCTTGGGATACACATGGGACTGAAGATGACAAGGCTGATACGCAAATTCTAGCAGGACCCACCATTAGCAGCAGCAGCACGACACAGTTCCTTTGGGAATTGTCTGCTGCGGTGCTGCTGCACCGACCGCTCGATACTGTGCAAGCACTGCACGATATCCTTTCGCACGTGCCTTCGTCCACCACAGCACCTGCGACGATTCCGTCGCTGCGTGTCATCTTCAATGGGCGGGCATCGACATCCGATTCGGATTCCTGGCTGACGCAGGTGCAGACGCAACCAGGAACACTACCGCTCTGCCTCTTCTCGCTGCGCCGTGCGATCGCGGCGGCCGTGCGTGCCCACTCCTACGCCGATGCGCTGCTCGATGTTGAGGTAGGCCTACACCTCCTCTGGCACCAGGAAATGGTCCCCGACGTGGCCCCAAAAGACGACCGCGAGGCAGACACAACTGTCGCGGACAATAAAAACAAAAAAAGCTCTGCAGACGTGGCGAACGCCAACGTCGAGACTGGTGGTGTCGACTACCGCCGTCTGGCCCACTGGGATCAAACCATATCGGCAACAAACGCCCATTACCCGGACTCAGCAAGCGTCTCCACCACTCAAACAATTTCAGCCGCGGTGACATACCTACCCGATAGTGTGGTGCTCATCATGCTGCGCGTGTTGCTCATCTTTCTTACGTCTCCGCTGGCGTCCGGCGAGGCCGTCGCGCGGCTGCGGCGGGGTCAGGACGGCGAGGACACGTGGTGGAAACGAGAGACGAAGGAGATGCGCACAAGCCGAGAGACCTCTGGCGCTGCCACTCCGTCAGATGAGCGCCAGGAAAGGGGTGACGGAAATCCGCTGCGGTGCGCCGGTCATGTTGTCCGCGGCGCTGCCGCCTCCCTTTGCTCCGCGCTGCAAACACTGGAAATCTTAACAGCACACCTGCAGCTACTAGAGCGCCATATCATCGTACCGCGAAGCTCGGCAAGGAGGCCACCACGTGCTTTTCCCGAGCTCAATCGTGTGAATAATAAAGGAACATCAGCGATACCAGCCCCGTCGTCCCACGCAGGGCTGCCAAACCCCTTCGACTGGTCTGGTACTGAAGATGTGCGCCTCATGCACTTCATACCATGCCCAGAGCACCGACTAGAGCACATGGGGGGAACTACACCTCAATCTAACAAGATAGGCGTGAACTTGGCGGAAGCCCACATACCCGAAACGCCTGACATTGACAGAGCAGCGTCAATCGGGACGGCATCGGCAACTACACAGGAAGATGTGGAGCAGGGAACGGGTACTCCCTCCTGTGCAACTGAGGTCCACCTCTCGCACCCGTGTTCCTCGCGGGTGGTGTGCAAACTAACATCATCGCATCGGTATCAACAACTGAAGCTCGCCTATCGCTCACGCCTGCCTCCACGAGCTGGGAAGATGGAGAGCTCGGTGACATCGACTGGACTGGGCGCGCCTGCATCCTCGCCGGCTGAACGCGACGTCGACGATGTCCGTAGTCTGCCAGCGTCTGCAGCACATGTGCTCCCGGCGGTGAAGGGTGAAGTGCACACACCCAACCACCAGAAAGATGGGCAGCGAATGTGCACCCAGTCCGACGCCGTGATAGAACTCACGAGAGTTGTTCAAGAGCTGTGGATCATACTAGGGGCACTCACGCTACCGCTACGCACAGCATCAACATGCACCACCCCACCAACGGAACCCCCCGTCGCGGCGCCATCAGCGTCCTCGGAAAATGGGGAACCGTACGTGGGAGAAAATCTAGCAATACCCACGACGAACTCTTCTCCGATACCCAAAACGTGTTCAGCAAGTGAGGAAGACATCCGCTACGGTGATGCGCGTGCCGCCCTCTCGAGAATAGAGCCACGGATGCAAAAGTGTCTGCGTGTGCTCGGGGCACGTGACCGCAGCCTGTTGTCGCTGCTTCGTCGGCTGCAGGCAGAACTCATCACACCAACAGTGTGCAGCTCATCGAGTTGGTCCATGAGCCCCATAGGTAACGGGTGACGTCCGCGACAGTGGATACAGACTATTTCGGGTGGCCTTTCTTTCCCCGCCCCTCCTCCCTTCTTTGCCACAGAAAAAAAGGTTTTAAGGTCTCCATTGATAGTGGCGCGCCTCTCGACGAAGACGCTGTACTAACATGCATGTGTGTGTGGTGGGGGGGGGGGCGGCACCCAGAGAGGGGACGGGAACTCCGTGCTGCAAGCGAAGTTGTGGTGGAAGACACTTTGAAAAAATAAAAAAAATAAAAAAA
>CM007332.1:137539-148112 GCA_000333855.2 Endotrypanum monterogeii
ATTGGAATCACTTTGCTCCCTCATACTGCTCGTTTTTTTTTTTTCGCATTTATATTTATATTTATATATATATATATATATATTTTTTTTTGTGCTTGTCTGTGATAGCCCCCCGGGGGGATACATAGTACTCCAGGTTGTCTCTGTAATTACTCGCTGACTCATTCATTTACCCCAACGTCTGTCTGGCTTCCGCCCCTTCCCACCTTAAACGTGTCTTTATTGTTGAACCTTAACATCCCCCAGACTCATCTACCTTTACCTGTTCCTTCGTTCTTAACTACTCTGCCTTCTACCTTCGAACATTTTTTTTTGTTTGTTTGTTTGCGTGTGCGTGTGCGTGTGCGTGTGCGTGTATTCTTTTTTTTTTTTCGGACATGATGCCGCGATCCCTCTCACACTCGTCAGCCAATATAGTGGCGGTGCCAACGGCATCGCGGTCCGCGGCAGAGGCCGAAGTGCTCGCACCCAGCACGTCATCGTCGACCTCGCCGGCTTCGACAGTCGGTTGTACGCTTGGATATAAGACGAGCGAAGGTCGGCTATCAGGAACTGAAGCGCTGGGGAACCCCGCCTGGAAAGAGACTGCTGATTGCCTCCACAGCACGGGCAGTATCGGAATCACCGGACAAAGCGACAGCCAAAAACCCAATCGAGAGGATCCCTCCGGGCCTCCACAGAGCTCAGTGATGCGGGACTCCCCCCTTTTGAGATGCCTGCAAACTACCTCCCCGCCCACCAGGCTGTCTACTGCTGCCGACGACGTGGCTGGCACCCAGATGCTAGATGCCATGTACACATGTGCTCCTTGTGCCAGAAACAAGGCTCGTAAAGTCGATATCCTGCGGAAGTATGGACAGGTGCCACCGAAACCACAATTCACGCCCTCGCCACTTCCCATACCAGCTCAACTCTCGCGCAAAGAAAGCGCGCCGCACATCGGGAAAAAGTATTCGCAGGGTCGATGGCACCGGCGTCGCGTCCCCAAAGCATGCCTAGCTCAGTCATCCGCTATACGATGTGTATCTCTCACGGAAGAGACCCATGGCCACGCACGCACGGAACACTGCGCTTCTCCCGTGAAGCAAAAACACTCATGGACGACGACGGTAGCTTCAATCGACGAGATGAAGTACCGACCAGCCAACGTCTCGATGAAAAGAGTGTCGCAGGAGGACTGGGGAAATATGAAATCATCGACCACAGCGAGGGACAGTGAGGCCGGCACTGAAGCTGCCCCGTTGAAGGTAAACCCTGCAGAGGCGGAGAAGCCTCTCGGTGAGACGAAGGTGTGTAAGGATCACCGACCGCACTTGGCTCACGAGAGACGAGTCAGAGACAACGGCTCCGCCGACGCCACGACAGCTTCACCGATGTGTTGGACGGGGATGCCCAGCGGAATGCCCATAGCACTCTCCGGTGGAAGCGGCATTGGTGCAGACAACGAATGTGTGAGATCCCCTGTGAAGGACTCTGGTGGTTGGAGCGACGCACAGCTGCCGCCACAGTCGCTCGCGCCAACCGAATCGTATACCCTCCCGCTGCAGCGGTACCAGCGTCCTTCCCTTTCTCTGCCCGTATCAAGCTCGCTCAGTTTTTACAGCAACGGGATGAGTCCATATGAGGGTCACGGGGCAACAGGTCCCATCTCCCCAACCCTGGGGCAGCGAACGCTCCCCCTCGACCCCCCTGCCGCCGCCTCTTCGGCACCAGCAGCTGCCCCAATGGCTAGAAAAAACGCTGTACCAAAGAAGTGGTTGCTCGACTATGTGATTTGCACGTCTCCGCTGGCACCACTGAACCCCTCGGATGAACTCGCTCAACCTCTGAGACGCAACGCGTTGTGCCCAGCGACAAGGCGATTCGTAGCGGATGGCATCGACCCTCGAGCGTCGCCTCCAGATGACACCACCGATTGCGTCGTCACCCCTACGTTAGCCAGCACCATCGAGCTGATGCAATCCGAAGCACCGCACGCCCCAGCGCTCGTGGTGCAGAGGCAACCTGTGGCAACAACGGACGACGTGAGGCACCACTCCGTGGCCACGAAGAACCCCATCTCTATCGATCAGCGACAAGACAACAATGAGCGACAGTCAACGCTGACATTGTCGTCCTTCGCCTGGGGCATTGAAGTCCCATGGCAAGAGGGTCACACGCCTACCTTTCCGGACTCGACGTCCTCAATGCAGTTGGACTGCGTCGCTGGTGAACATGTCTCTGTCCCTTGGCCGCTCGCAGGCAACAACTCAGATGTCTACGCGATAGCCATGACAGACGAAGGGGGTACGCCACGGAACGGAGTACCGCTCTTGCCCAAGTCGTGTGATGCGGCCGATACGTCTCCACTGCAAGACACACCGCTCCCGATGCCTATGGCGTTTCTCTCGAATTATTCCTCTCATAGATCAACGCCCTTCATCAACGCCCACCCCGCTGCCACTCTTTTGCCAAGGCAATCGCTGCAGCGCACTACACTGCCTCAAGTAGCATGTATGCTCGCAGCACGCACATCAAGGATGAGAAACCGGGCCAGCAGTCCGACTCGGGTCAATAGCGGCTCCACGTTTTCGCGCTCCTCGGGCCTTCACAACGTTGCATCGATGTCAACAGAAACGAAGACGACCCCGGAGAAGACAGGTGACTCCACCGCCATCAGGCGCGGAAGAGGGAGCCACCCCCGCTACGCGACGGCCGCGTATACTGTCGTTTTGCCCAATGTGGTCAGCCCTGGCGGTGGGCCCCACACACGACCCGAATCATCGTCGCTCACTCCATTGGTTTGTCAGTCGCAGGGTCGAGACGTGGGCGACGCCAGCGATGAATCCCCTGTAGGAGCCGCTGCGAAGGTTATTTGCCGGTCAAGGTCACCATCCGCCCAAGACGTCAAGTCCCAGACATGGTTCAGTCTGGACACCGATCCCTATGTGAGTCGCTGCTCCAGTCTGACGGACAACGGTGGGGTACGTAAAAAAAATAGATCACCTGCGATCTCGCCAGTGCTACATCAATATCGCCGTCTGCGAAGTGTCAGCAATGAATTTCTATCCCCCACCTCCATAACGGCGCGGGCACTCATCACCGCGTTCAGTCCAGCCATGCGGCAGCATCTAGACCAGCGCGGTGTCGCGAACGCTAGCTGGGCGAGCGGCAATGGAGATGACAACACCGTGAACACGTCTGGTATCTTCTCATTATCGCTGGCAAGTCCAGTGGTTGCGTCGTCTCAATCCTCAATGGGGGCATTTGTCTTTAGCAGCAGCGTCAACGCGACGCTGCTGCCACCCAACGGAGGGGCATGCACTGCAATGGGTTGTATGCCAACAGCCATCAACGCAAACCACGGCGTAGGCCGCGGCGCTGATCGATCTGCGTGTCAGAAAGTGGCGTGCAGCGAAGACGAAAGCACGAGCTACCTCGAAGAAGAGACCTTCACTACCCGCAAGACGACAAAGGTCGACGACGGCAGACGTTGGAAGACCCCCTCCAGTGGCGGTGTAGACGGTCCGTGTCCCTCTCGTAAGCGTCTGCATCTAAAACCCGGAACCGCGATTGAAGTCGCACGGCAAGAGGGCACACGTTCGAGGCGCCCCCCGCGCGTGACACCCGTTGCACGACACGGCTGGAGAGAGTTGAGTGACGATACCGGTGGGGTGGGAGGAACCACCAATACCACTGCTGCTGCACTCGAGGTAGACGGCGAAGGTTGTGGGTCTCTCCTCGAAGATGCGATGACGTCCCTATCGTGTGCCGCCAGCTTTACGGCGTCCTCGACATCCTCAGGGGAAACACAGGTCTCCTCGTCCTTCGGCACCCTTTCCGGTGATGCTTCCGCGGACGAGAAAAGCAACAGCGAGCATGCTGTGTGTGCCCTCTACGCGATGGCGCCACAGCATCATCATTTCTACCACACAGTGGATGTGTCGACAGAATCACACACGGTGTGTCAGCGCCGGCGGGAAAAGCGGCACCATCGCTACGTGAGGGTCCATCACCGACGACAGCAGCGCGAGAGCCCCTCTTGCTCATCAGACACTGAAAGGAATGCAGTGGCGAGGGAGAGGAAGTCGCGTCTCGCAAGGTCATCATTGACTTCCACAAAGACGATGGACAGTGTGGCCCCGCAACCCGCTCTCGGCAAGGGCACGGGACACGGTGTATCCACTACCTACAGTCCCCACCTGTCTACCTCCTCCCTGCTCTACTACGACGACATCGACAGCGATGCCGTAGATGATGTGTATTATCAGATAGAGAAACGACTGTTCCCGGTAGGTGCCACAGCTGAGGTAAGCCGCTCCAAGGCTGCCCCAGCACAGACACCCCCACTAGCACCGCCAAACGCATCTGAAACATCACCTGTATCAAGCGGCGCGAGCGAGGAATGGAACCAGTGTGCAGAGGACTCACCCATCGACGCGCTCTTCACGGTGCTTACTGCACCGCTGCACCTCAACCTACGCGGTGGCTTCCACCTATCAGACTACTACGCCCCATGTCCCATATGTCATCCAGCGCTGGCACCAGCCCTGGAGGAGAATGTTGCTTCAGATATGGAGAATACGGACAGCTATAGCTGCAGTCACTCGCATTGTTCTTGCAGCTGCTCTTCTACTGGTCTCGGTTTTAGAAAACACGCCGGTACCCCATCCAAAAAGATTCCCCAGGTGTCACGCAGCGTATCGCTGCCCTCCACGCCGTCGACCCGCTCAGCCATCCTCGCTGCTGGTGTGTCTGTGCTGGACTTGGTCACAGATTTGAACCACACAGCCCCGTCATCCCTTTCCCCTTTCCAGAACGAAAAACCACATGAAAGAGCAGGATCCTCGCAGAGTGCTCAAGACACATCTCGCCCACCCTCCCTGCCAGACTTGCACGTCACAGATGTCCGTTCTGCAAAGCGACGAGAGCGCAATGCACCAACAACCACAGCCAAGCTGGCGTGCTTCGCGCGGACCACACCGTCTAGAAACCCGTCTGCGGGTGCTACTCCCCACCACAAGACCCGAGCACAGCACAAAATGTTGTCGCCCCTCTTTTTGTCAGAAACGAGCACTAAGCCGCTAACCACCCCAACAGCAGGCAGCGATGCCGAGCATGGCCCTGAGCCTTTCCCCAGCGTAGTTGCAGCGAGTGTATGCAGGTCAGGAAAAGATGATGGAGCCGGGCTTGTCTGTGAAGAGAGCTTTTGTTGCATGACAGATGGCACTAACTGCTTGCCCTCGCCCGCTGTTGTCCCCACCGCAAGTGATCACTTACGCTACCGGCGTCAACGAGTGCGGCACCTGCCCGCAGCCCTTGCGGCCCGTCGCCGAAGACGTAATCGTGGCAGCGACATCGGGAGTCGTCTGCTGGGTTGGCAGTGCAGCAGTTTCATGTGGCAACGCCTCGTGTGTGTACGCGTCAACGACAGGCTCGCCTACATCGATCCAAAAGGTGCGACCGGTGCGGCACGCCTCCTGGCCGGTGCTGTCCTGCTAGCCGAGAAAACGAGGAGAAAGGAGGCGAAGAGAGAGCAGCAGCAGCAGCAGCAGCAGCAGCAGCAACAACGCGCGACGGCCAACAGCGAAGACGCCAACGTTTTTTTTGTCGACGACAGTGCAGACCTCTATGGCCCCGTCCGCGCCGCATGTACGCCGACGAGGACCTCGCTGTCGTCGCTGTCACCTTCCCCACTGCAACAAAAACACAGAACACCACGAATACCACCATATATGTGAAAAGCACCGCACCTGCGCTCAAACGCAGCAATCGAACCCTGAGAAGAATCAACAGCCGCCACCCAAGCCCTCGCACGCCGTACCTGCATCATAAGAATGAAGCAGTGTAATAGAGGAAAGACGAAGAGACAGAGGATGCAGGTGGGGCGGTGATGCAGCCCAAATAAAGGACACACGATGAGTTTAAGGCGACCTACAGATACACACACACACACACACACACAGGTCCGCAATGAGGGGGAGGGGGAGGGGGGGGGAAGATGGCATCGAAAAGACGGCACAATGAACAGTGACCATAGCGTATCTCCTCCCTCTCTCTCTCCCTCCCCCCCCCCGCCATCTCGACCTGCTCCTGATTCTACCTGCGTATTGGTGCCCAGCAGCACAGCGCATGCCGATCAATGCCCTGGGCAGGCGCTATCCATGACGGTCACGTGTACGAGGAAAAACAGTCACTCTGCGCTGTAGGCGATGCGTATACTACATCATCGGAGCAACAAGAAGCTCCACAAAATATGATCTCAACTGTACGAAGAGCGTGCTGGCGGTGACCTCTCTTACCTCCCTTTCTGCCATCGCGTAACCACGGATGGCCAACAAAATTGTTCAAGTTCTCAACCCCCGCTAATATATGTATATATATATATATTCATTATTATTATTATTATATGTATTCATGTATATATTTATATTTATTTATATATATATATATATATAGATGAAAGGGGGGAGAGGAGGAATGTGGGGTATTGAGGTGGAAGCAGTCGGAACAGTCTTTACCCGCCCTCCCTTCCTCTCTCTCTCTCTCTCTCTCTACCCCCCCCCCCGGAAAAGCTAAAAGAGGCAGGCAGTAGGTAGTAGTGAACATCTTTTTGTTTGTTTGTGTTCGCCCTCTGTCCCCACTTCGTGCCCTACCTCGACGACTTCCACTTTCAGAAGTTCCAGCCTATGGGCTGCGCACCTGCTCCAACGCAATCCATCTCTCTCTACCGGTTTTGGGAAAGAAAACTGCATGAAGCATGTCCAAGCACTCATCTGGATGCCCAAACCGCCCCGCCCCGCCACTCCACAGTGGCTCATCGCCTCCTCCCCCCTCCCCCCCCCCCTTCATCTCCTCCCTGTCCAACCCCCGCATCCTTCAACTGTGGAAAATGCTACACACACAAAACACACACAAACATATAAATACGCTATTATATATACGCATATATACATATATATATATATATATACATCACGCACACAAGTTTAAAGAAAAACGAAAACAACAACCTCAGAGAGACTGGAGCACCTCCCCCTCCCCCCCCCCACACACACATATATATATACACACAAAACAAAAAGGTTGTGTACTCGCCTGCCGCCGCCGCCAACGCTGCCGTCCCTCTCCTTCTACCCTGCTCCTTTTTATTTTTCGGGGATCTTTGTTTTCTTTTTTAGTGTAATTGTTCTTCCCTCCTTCTTTTCTCTTCCTTTTCTCCAACGCTTCTCTGCTCTGATTCCATTGGTGTGGCTGGCAGACTCGTTTCCCAGTCTTTTGTTGTTGTTGTTGTTGAAGGCGAGGAAGGAACTCGATCTGGGCGTCTCTCGTGTTGACGTACCCGTGTGTGTCTGTGTGTGTGTGTGTGTGTGTGTGTGGGAAGCGAGTGGAGTGACCCTCGCCTTTGTCGCCCGATTTTCTTTGCCTTTTTTTTTCTTTTTACGTGGACGCGCTCAGCGGTGGATCTCGTGTCGCTTGCTCTCGTGCATCCCACTGAGACCAGTGTGCCGGCGTATCCAGAAGAAATTTTCCGTCGTCAGGGAATCAATCAGATCGACCTCTTCTTCGTTTTCCTTCTCGTTCATCGTTCGAATCTAGAAAACAGCGACTGTTCTTGCTGCATCTTTTCTACTAGTACTATTTTACGTTTGGCAGGCGCCTTCCCACATCTTCTTCACGTACACGCCGCCCCCTGTGTACCGAGCCTACGTATATCCCCCTCCCCCGTTCAGATTCTACGGAACGACTACCCGTCAGCTTCAGCCGTACGCACCAATACAACCGTCTATACATAGAGCCAAAACAGCAGTGCGGGAGTATCCCCAGCAGCTCAGCGTCGCCACTGTGAATCACACGGCAAAATATTGGGGTATCGGTTCGGAAATCTATTTTTTTCTCCGGCCAACTCCACCACCTTCATCCTTTTCCAACGTGTGTGTGTGTGTGTGTATTTCAACAGGCCAGCTCCCTAGGGCCACAGAAAAATGGCGAGTCGCTTCAACCCCCATCAACACGCCATGCAACAGCCCATGCAACAACCCAGCGATGGCGCCCAAGCGCAATCCTTCTTCTACCACCCCGCTGGCACGCAACAGCAACAAGTATATCAGGGCTACCCCCACGGCTTCCCAGCACTGCACCTCATGGGGCCTCAGCAGCAGATGCAGTTCCTCCAGTCTCTCAACGAAGCACAACGCCGTCAAGCCTTACAGCAACAACAGCAGCAGCAGCAGCAACAACAAGACATGAAGAACCGCGCGAGTGGTGGCATTCCGCAGCAGCAACAGCAGCAGCAACAACAACAGCAACAACATCCGGGTTTTCCCCGCATTTCGGCAGCTGACCTGGCGCTTCTTCAGCAGCAGCAGCAACAACAGCAACAGCAACAGCAAAATCAAGAGCGGGAGCTGAGGCAGCGGCTTGGTCTACCCGAAGGTGCGATGCTAGCCAACTATGCTGGCAACGCGAACAACCCAACGGCGGCAAGCAACTTCCTTGCGAGTATCACACTAGCCCAGATGCGCCAGCAGCAGCAGCAGCAGCAGCAGCAACAGCAACAGTATCAGCAGCAACTCTCTCAGCTACAATCTCAACGGCAACAACAACAACAGCAGCAACAACAGCAGCAGCAGCTGGCAACGCTCATGGCAGCTGGCAAGGTCACTGCAGGCGCTGCAGCATCTGCCGCTAACATGAATAACGCCGCTTCGATGATGCTGCTCTCCGGCGCTACCGGATCCCACACGGACCCCGCTATCACAGCTGCGTCCCCTGCGATGCAACAGCAGCAGCAGCATGGAGCCACAGCTATCTCCGGCAACTCCAGCGCGGCCCCCGCTGCAGCAACGGCGGCGGTGCCACCTGCTGCAGCCCCCGCTGGTGCGACCGCAACAACCGCCGCTGCTGCTGTGGGGAAAGGCAAGATAGAGGTAGAAGATGAGTACGGCTTGAAGCAACTGGTGAAGGTGGTGCAAGCGCCACTGCCCATGTCCGCTACACCGTACGTGCCGTCCACAGACGAGGCAACGGACTCAGCATCAGGACGACCCATCAGCCAACAAGATGCAGACGAGCACAACTTTACCTTCATCACTCGCGGTGTGGATATCACACAAATCGGCCTTTCTGTCACCGAAGAGGGATGGCTGCACACGACACTCGCCACGCTCCCGCTCGATACGTATGAGTATTTTATTCTCCCAGAGTTCAAAATACCCGAAAGCTATAAAAAACCGCGGCCCAAATCGCTGTCGATGAAGTCTTTCCACCAGTTCAAGGAGGAGACGCTCTTCTATATTTTTTACAGCATGCCACGTGACGTGCTGCACCTCGCCGCGGCCAGAGCACTTTATGAACGTGGCTGGCGGTACAACAAGCGTGCCCAGCACTGGTTTCACACCGTCAAGGCTGAAGATGGAAGCCCTCTGGAGAAGATCTCAACGAGCCCCGACGGTCAGAAGATGTTCACCGGGACTTACACCGTCTTCCAGCCAAATGAGTGGAAGCAGGTGCGCACGCAGCCTGGTCACACTATTGCAGCTGCTGACATCGAAGAACAGAGCGTTCTGGTGGCGGCCATGGAAGAGGCGGCGCGACAGCAAGCACAGCGCGCGCGAAGCAAAGGTTCTCAAGGAGCCGGTGGTAGTGGAAACGCAGCCGCTGGATCAAACAACAATGGTAGCGCAGTCAACCACAACGCCTCCTCGGTGAATGCGTAGACATTTATTTCGGGAAATCAAAAAAAAAAAGGAGGGATTAAAAGCCGCGCCGATATCCGCGGGATAGAGAGGAGGAGGAATGATGGCGTCGAGTCATGAAGAAAGGTGGGGCGGCGCCTCCTCTTCGTTGTTACACACGTTCATCTCATCAGCGGCAGTCTAGCGACGCCATCCTCCCCCTGGTGCTCACAGCGTATTCCCTTCAAATGTTAGTTCATGGCACGTGAGTGGAAAATGTTGGCGTGGTGGTGGGGGGGGGGGGGTAGTCAGGGGATTTTTTTCTTGTGTGTGCATGTGTGTGTGTGTTCATATTTTTTTTCTTTTGCGGTGGGAGGATTATTGATGTTGTTTCGTGGCTCATTTTTTTTCCTCCTTTTCTTTGTCGATGTGCATGTTTTGGGCGTAGACGCTTTGGGTTCATCATATATAAATTTTCCTCCTCCTCCTCCTCTTTGTTTTTTTTTTTGTTGTTGTTGTTGTTGTTGTTGTTTTTTTTCTTGGGCTGCATCTGCACTGGCCCTAAAGTCTCTACCCCCTACCCCTAGCGTCCCGATGACTTGTCGGTAGATTTCTTTCTACCTGTTTTTGTTTTGTTTTTGTTTTTGTTTTTTTGCTGTTGTGAAGTGGCTGGAGTATCTACACACCTACACAGAGAGAGAGAGATTCATAGGGATCTCCATATGGTTTTATTTTCCATCATGTTGTGCTGGCACCTTTGTTGTTTCCCCCCTTTCATGTTCTTCTTTCCCCCATTACTCAAAAAAAAAATTACCCCCACGCCCTCCTCGTGCAAACGTGTTTGCCGTTTCAGTGACACGGGGAAGATAAAATGAACAAATTATTTATATATATATATATATATATATATATATATA
>CM007332.1:156655-169477 GCA_000333855.2 Endotrypanum monterogeii
GGATCCCCGGTGACCGAAAAAGGTGCGAGGGAGAGTGCAAGAGACGGAGGAGGGGGGAAGAAGTCTTGAGATAGAATCGGTGTTGTTTATCGGACCATCGATACTCAGACAGACATACAGGCAAAAGGGGAAAAAAACAGAAAATCCCGCCCGGGGGGCCCCCTCGCCTCTACAGGCCCCCGGTTTTCCCCCCGAGCCGTGTTCCCTGCCCCCCGCCCCCCCCCCCCACCCGTCCCTCCCTGCTTCTCAGCTCCACTACACGCTCTCCATCCCCTCCAAGCACGCACGACACGCATATATATATATATATATATATATATATATATATCAGAAATACATCAAAATAGAGTGAAACGCGCCATTTGTGCGTGTAACCTGTTCAGTGTTGGAGACACTATCGATTATCCCCCCTCCCTCCCCTCCCCTCCCTCCCCTTGCGCCCCCATCATCATCATCATCTGCAAGGATCTCATCAGAAGGAAACATTGTGTACACACCCATAGGCAGAGAGAAACCCCTCCTCTCTCGGCTACCCCTCCCCTTCCCAATTTTTTTTTCTCGTTCACCTCATCTATTTCTGTTTCATTTGTGTTGTTGCTGCTGGTTTTGGTGTTCGGTCCTTTGTTGTTGTTGTTGCCTCGCTGAGCATCCCTGTGTATATCTTTCTCTGGTCACTTGTACATCATATCCAAAATTTACATACACCCCGAGGTGTTGCTCTGTCTGTCTGTGTACGTCTCCCGGCAGTCCCCATCCAACCCAATTCGTCGCCTTTTTTTTTGTATCCTTCCTGTTTTCGGGTAAAAATTTCTCCTATTCGTTTTTTTTTTTTTTTTGGTTTGCGTGGGTGTTTCTGTGGCGTTCTCTCTCTCACCATTCCCTTCAGATCCCAAATTCTCTCCCCCTCGCCCCCTCTGTGGCGCATACCTTCACTTCAAAGGGATAGGTGAAGACTCGTCCTTGCCGCGTTGTGTTCCTCGACGCAAGCGCTCCTTCGCAACCACCTTCCCTCGAAACTTTATTTTTTTTTTTTGTATGTGTGTGGGTGGGTGGGTGGGTGTGTACAATCTACTGCACGATGTTTGCTCAAGCCGAGAGTGAGGAGTTGCTCCATCTTCTGTCACAGGTTCGCCTCGTGGCAGACGAGGAAGAGCGTAGAGAACAGGAGCAGCATCAGTTAGACCAACTGATACAGCAACACTTGAACACGGGGGGCGAGAACTCGATCCCCGAATATATTCCGTCATCAGAGGCACTAGGCAAAGAAGTAAATAGCGGCTGCTTTGCGAGCCGCACCGGTGGTGGTGGTGGCTCGGCCCTGGCACGATACACCGCCTCCTCCACTGCCGCCATCACAAGCAGCTGGACTGTGCATGACAACACGGAGAACACCTTCGGCATCAGCATCGCAGCACCGAGCGGAAGCTGCCTCACCGACGATGAGCATCACCCCCACACACGTGCGATGGGCCAGCCGCCCCTGAATCAAACTCCGTCCACGGATGTAAAATTGTTGCAACCGCCATGGAACGGAGGAAAGGAAGACGACACAAAAATACGCAACATCTCCGCGTTGCCACACGCGAAGCAACTCCATTTCGCCTCCCCCTCTGCCGCACCTCAGTCAACAGTCGCTGTGTCGCAGCAGACACCATCACCGGACGCGCGGCAATCGCTCACCCCCACCCACACACCACCCCCCCTTTACACAGCCGCGTGTGGGACCGTGGGACCGATCGCCCCGCACTCGACGAACAGTACAGCCCAAACTCTGCCAACTGCCGTCACATATGATGGGGGAGAGAACACCACCGGGGCGGTTGAGGGTGCCACGCTGAATCACCTCTGCTCGGCGAAGGTGACCTCATCGGCGCCGACCAGCTACGCAAGGAAAGATAACACGCCTCTGTCGGAAGGAAGACTCAATGGCAGCGCACGTGTGGCACCAGTAGCGCGGTGGGAGGGTGGCGGCGGCAGGCATGAAGACAATATCGACCTCGTCGGCGGCGTTGCTGACCGGCTGTCGGACTCCTGGACGCCGGCGCGCGACGTCGGCACCCCACACTCGGCGCTGGACGGCCCGCTCCATTCGATTGGTCCTCTACACCTTCAGCAAAGGCAAACGCACCAAATCCTTCACCCGCGCCATACATCCCCGTCCTCCCCGGCATCCGTGACGGAGGCGGCCGTGGCGCAGTTTATTCGTGGAGGCAGCGGTTGCGATGCCCCCCACAACGCGGGTCAGGGCAGCGCGCGCCGGCTGAGTGTTGAGGCAGAGCTGACGGAGCTCCAGCGTGGTGTGTGTCCGTCTGTGGCCGGCCCAGGGGGCGCGCGGGTGCACGGAACACCAATTTTAATGGTGTCGCCGCTTCCACCTGCGTCCACAACTCCCTATCATCAGTTGCTGAGCCAACTGCGGCAGCAGAGTCCGTCACAGATCCCGGCGAGTGGCATTGGGTCTGCCCATGCTCCCTTTGTGGGCAGTGCGGCCCACGCGAATACGCCACCGGACCGACATCCTCTCCCATACCCCTCACATCGAACCGTGAGTGGGCCGACCGCGCTCTACACAGCCAACATCACAAGTATTCAGAGACCTCCATCGGCGGCGGCGGCGGACTCGAGCTCAGCCACCGCCCCAGCAGTTGCAGCACTCCTCCGCACACCGGACACAATTCCGAAATCCGTAACGCTGTCCTCTATCGCTGCCCACCTTCACGACGGTGTCGGCAATCGCTGCAGCCCAGACGAGACCTATGGAGCACAACCACAGACCGACGATTGTCGTCGTGTTTACGCCTCCCCTCCCGCATCTACCGCAGCACTGGAGCGGGTGTTCCGCCCCACCAGAGCTGCGCAACTGTGCTCACCTCAGTCCCCATTGCAGACCAGCCCCCCCCCTCTCTGTCACAGTGAAAACAGAAGCCTCACCGACTGAAGCCTGGCATCAAGGTCGCAGCCACCACAGGCCGGAGCAACATGTGCACACGGAGCCACCCAGCACAAGTATTACACCTGCGAGGGTTCTTCCCCCGCCACCAGCCTCGCACAAGTGTCATCAGACCCACGCGCCGACGGTCTCGATGCGCCGCTGGAGCCCTGTTGATGCGCCCCCAATCACAAACGGTGCAAGTCCCGCCACCGGCAATGTGTACAAGACGACATCCCCCCCATCCTGTAGCCTGCGTCCATCGCCGCACCCACGCCCCTCCAACGGCAGCTCCCCAGCACTACGGCGATACACCATCATCACAACCCCCACCAGCCCCGCAACCGCCGTCACGGCCGCCAACAACGCGAGCAGCATCGGTAAGCACAGCCTGGGGAGAAGCCCTCACAGCGCCAGTGGTACATCGGCCGCTGTCAGAGGAACCTCACGCGAAGCGCGACCACGTATACAGATTTGGCATTCGACCCACACAACCAGCGGCGCGGCCCGTAGCGCCCGCGGCTCGCTGAACACCTCTACCCACCGCGCTGGCAACAGCTCAAGCCCCAGCTCCTCGCAACACCACACCAACCCTGCCAGTCAAGTCGGTCGCCAGCTGAACAACTCGTCTAACCCCGCGGTCGCAACCGTGGGGACAGGGACATCGATGGTGACCGCGGCCGCTGTTCACGCCCTTACTCAGCGCCTGCAGACTGCCGCGGCGCTCATGTTTCGGGATTCGCTACCTGTAGCGAGTGCAGCGTCAGGTGGTGGGCTTCTATCCCCTAAGACCGAGGAAGGTGTTTTCTCTGCGGTCACTGCCGTACCGGATGTGGTCTCTGCCCCGATCATTCTCGCTATGTCGCACGATCAGCAGGGCTGCCGACTGCTGCAAGCCGTGATTGATGCAGAGTGCAACGGAGGCAAGGTGCTCGACGAGAAACACGACGAGCTCACAGCAGTCGATAATGCTGGACCTGTATCGTCGTCGATTACAGGAGCGTGCCTAGGAGAGACACGAGAGGAGATCGACACCACTATGAGTGAGCACCGACGCCGTCTTCGCGCCGATGCCTTCGAGAGCTCCGTCGCCGTTCGCGTCGTTCTGCTGGCAATCGAACCGAAGTTGGACGCGGTCATGGCTGACGGCTACGGCAACTTCCTTCTCCAAAAGATCTTTGACATGGCGCCTGATGCGGAGCGTCAACGGTTGCTGCGATTGCCGTCGCTGCAACATCACCTCTGCGAGGTTGCCTGCTCCCCTCACGGCACCTTCGCGGTGCAGCGGCTCGTCGAGACGGTGCGCAACACGGAAGAAGAACGCCTGGTATTTGTCGCATTGGAGCGTGACCTGCTGCGGCTGCTGACGAACGCCAATGGTGGCCATGTGCTGATGAAGGTAATGGAGTGTCTTCGACGCCAGTACACCGCCTTGGCTTTTGGTGCAGGCAACATGTCAGACCCATCCTCCGTGTCCACGGCAACCTCCGCAGACGCGGTGGCGATCTCGTCGGACGAAGGTGACGCGGCGGCGTCATCGCGGCGCCTGCTGGAGGACCGGGTGGATGCGATATACCAGGCTGTCCAGCAGCATCTGCTCTATGTTTGCCAACACAAGCAAGGATGTTGTATTGTTCAAAAGTGTCTGGACTTCCTTCATGCCTGCGCTGGGCTATCACCGGCGCCCTCCTCTGCCACAGTATCGCATATGGACTACTTCGAGAGCATGGCAGCACTTCTACTTCCACACGTTCAGGAGCTGTCAACCCATCCCTTTGGTAACTACGTCGTTACACGTCTTGTGGACGTCTGCTACGCACGTGGCAGCACCGCCACCATCGATGCTGTGGCGGCGGTCATGCAGCAAGACCTCCTGCGGATGTGCACGAACAAGTTCGCGTCCAACGTTATTGAACACATTTTACGCCACTGCAGCGAGCGCCGCATACGGCTTCTCTGCCACTCGTTAATGATGGCGGACCCGGCCTGCTCGACTTCACCAACCCCAAACTCTTCTGGCCCAACCGTGGCAACGATAGGGGCTGCCGGCGCCACTATCGCCCAGCTTCCTCTGACCACCGTCGTCATGGACCCGTACGGCAATTATGTGGTGCAGACGCTTCTCACCGTGGCACCAGTGGACGAGCTGATGAACACGTCCGCAGAGGGAGGTGGTATGCTACCGGTGCTTCAGCAGCTCCTGCCACTTTTGAGCTCTCGCAACTATGGACGGAAGCTGGAGACAAAGACGGAGCTGGCCTTGCTGAGGGTGGAGCAGTCTCAGCAACAACCTCAGCGGAAAAGCAGGTGAAAAATATGTTCCCTTTGTATTTCTTTTGTTCCTCGCTGCGGTCCGCGTCTTTGTGGGAGGTGGTAAGGTGTATCCATACCACGCCGGGATGTCGGTCTCCGCAAGCGAAATATCACAAAGGCGCTGAGGGGGGAGAGGAGGGGATACGTCTGCTCAGCCCAGCGGCATCGACCCCGTCATCGACGCGCCGGAAAGGTGCAGAGAAGCACTCGCACACGGCACGCACACCTCACAGATACACCCCCCCCTCCCTTCCCCCTCGGGACGCCCTCTTTCACCCTATGTCTTGATCCTTTAACTTTGATATACTTTTAACGAGTAGGGCACGATCCACGCACGTTCAATGCTTATCTTTCCCCTCCGCATATATATATATATATATATATATATATGCGGAGGGGAAGCGCCCGTCCTGCGATGAGTCAGCGCGTGTATATGTTCAGTTAAAACCAAGCGCCTCTGTGTGTGTGTGTGTATTTCTTTTGTTTGTGGTAAGTTGCTCAAATATTGTCTCTGTGTGTAGATGTTGTATAACGAAAGGGACACAAGAGGGGTATGTGTGATGTGTCCTCTCTTCGTCCTACTCCCCCTCCCCCCCCCCTTCGGTGTTCAACAACAATACGAAGACACAAAAAAAAAAAGAAATATATATATGTGTGTGTGTGTGTGTGTCTCTCTGTACATCCGTAGCCCCTTCCCCTCTTGAGGGCAAGGAAAAAGTGATAAGAGGGGGGAAATAAAAGTATCCTGTGAATGAAGGCGATGATGCGTAAAAAAAAAAAAACTGAGAAGTGCAGCCTCAGGCATCCGCTGCGTGCCAGTCCTGGGCAAAGGTCCTTATTCGCCTCTTTTTCTAATATCAGCCATCTACTTCTCCCTACCACCGCCACCGCCGCCGCCAGGACACTCTTCGCTAATGTGCACTCTTCACACGGTTCCCGGATATGATATGCCAACTGTGTGTATACATGCACGCACTGGCAGACTGTTGCGAATTTCCTTCACGTTTTGACCCACCCCACATACTTTCCCCTCTCCAACGCATGACGCACAGCATCCTCTGCAATCATGGCATCCATAATCGTTGCTGGCGCCACGGGCGCTATCGGGCGTACTGTCGTACAAATGGCCATTCAACAGCCGTGGATTGGCCGCGTGGTGACACTGACACGTTCCCAAAATATCGATGCATCGAACTATGGAAACTTATTTGGCATCACAACTGCGGGCGAAGCCCAAGACAGCGCCAAAAGAGACAGCGACTCCCCTTGTGACACTCTCCTGATTGTCACGCCGGAGGAAGCTGCCAAGATAGAGCCCGTCACACTAGATTGGGAAGCCCTCACGCAGCTGTGGGTGACGGAGCGCAACAGCCCTGGTGCTGCAACAAATGCCGCCCCAGATGCCATGGAAGCCTATCGAAACATATTCCGCGGCCACACGTGCGCTGCCATGTGCCTGGGCACCACGCGTAAGGATGCCGGGAGTGCGAGACGCTTTATCCGCTGCGACTACGACTACGTGATGGCCTTCACAGAAGCTGTGCTCATGTTCTCGGCGCCAGCTGGTCTTGCACCAGACACACTCTTGATGCATCAATTCGGTGATGAAGGTCTCACGAAGCATGCACGTGGGCCACAAAGAGTAGGGGATGGCATGGATGCCTCCCAGTCTTCCCGCACCCTTCGTGTCTTGTGCCAGGTCAGTGCCAGCGGTGCATGCAGCAGCTCATGGTTCCTCTACATGAAAACCAAAGGCGCCGCCGATGATTCCACGGTAGAGCGGGTCTACCAGCATAACATACGCACCACCTCCAGTGCCACGCTAACACCGGTAAATCTTATTCTGCTTCGGCCTGGACTTCTGGAGAGATATGGTAAGGCCAGGGGCAAAGAACGCCTCGCCAAACTCTTCCTGTCAGCCCTCCCAGCTGGGACCTGTGGCACCGCCATCGTCTCGTTATTTAAGCACTTCTCAACAGCAAACGACATGCGACTTGCGAGGGACGCTCCTCCTCCGCATACGCAGGCCGTGCCCGTCGAGGCTGAAGCGGAGCGAGTTCCCACCGCAGATACCTTCGTGGGGACATGCGGAAAAGAGATGCAGATGGGTACACCGTACAAGGCACCCAAGTCTACGCGCAACGCTGGCGTACCGCTCCACGAACCGCTGCCCTGCATTTTCGAAGCAGACAACTCTGCGATCAAAGATATTGCATCGCGATTGGGCCCCTGACATGCGTCTTGAGAGTTACCCCCACGACCCCGACTGTATCTTCCCCGCCCCCCCCACCCCACCCCGGCCCGGCCCGCCCTCATCCCTCTCGCCCGACCCTCTCCATGCACACTCCTTTACCCGTTGGAAGCGCATAGTATCGGCACCGTGTAGCCTACAAGAACCAGAACCACAACGCTGCCCCTTATTCGCGCCACACCCTGGGAATCATCTTCGACAACCCTTAGTCTTCTGCACACACAAAAGAAAAAAAATGAACACGTCCTTCTCCGTTTACCTACACACATACGTCTATATATATGTATATGTATATATATATATATATATATACATATATCCGTCCGCACATATGTGTGCGTGTGTGTGTCCATGTATACATCCCGAGCCACATACATATTTCGCACCTATCCATCAGCAGCAAACTATAATGTTACATCGGTATTATCTACGCCCAGATTGCTGCTGCGATCCCTCCACAGCCCATCCTGGGTGGGCTGTTTTCTCTTGTTTTTTTGTTCCGCAACATGAACGTCGGCAAGGAGGTGCACATCGCACCGCACCGCAGCTCCCTTGACGAACTCTCCTAACTCCTCCTACCCCACTCGCCCCTCCCCCCCCACCCTCCACGACCCACACCCACCACCCCCTCAGCACTTAAGCTCGTCCGCCTGTTCATATCTGCCGCCCCACCACCGCATTGGCAACACACAACGGACACCCAAACACACTCCTTCACACACACACACACACACCAAGCCTCCCCCAAAAGCACAGTCATGGCCGCCGTTGCGACCCTGCGGGCGTTGATGCTAACGCTGGCGGTGGGGCTGTTGATGGCCATCCCGACGCAGGCATGGTGGGACAAGGGCCACATGGCCGTCGCCGAGATCGCGCGGCGAAACCTCAAACCCGATGTGCTGGAGAAGGTGCAAGCCTGTGCGAAAGTGCTACACAGCACAGGCCCCTTCCCCGAGAGCACCAACATCGTTGAGCTCGGCCCCTGGGCAGACGACCTCAAGTCCAAGGGTCTCACCACCATGTCCACCTGGCACTACGTCGACAACATCTACAACCCGAAGAACATCGAGATCACCATCGACCCCGTCGATAAAATCAACGTCGCCACGGTCATTCCGCTGCTCATCAACGCCATCAAAAAAGACACCGCCAACTCCTACACCATCCCTCCTCCGTCGCGAACCTCATCCACTTCGTTGGCGATATCCACATGCCGCTGCACAGCGCCGACCTCTTCTTGCCCGAGTACCCGGAGGGCGACGATGGCGGCAACAAGCAGATGGTCATCGTCGATCAGGCTGCCGGCAAAAAGATGAAGCTGCACGCCTTCTGGGACTCCATGTGCGAGGGCCCGCAGGACAAATCGGTGCGCCCGCTCAGCGAAGTCGACTACGAGGAGCTGTCCAAATTCGTGGACGAACTCATCGCGAACTATGCCTTCGAGAAAAAGCAAACGGAACTCACCATCCCAGAAGAAATGGCCCGCGAGAGCTACGATCTGGCGGTCAAGCACGTCTACCCGGGCATCTCCGACGGCAAGGTGCTGACGAGTGAGTACATGACAAACGGCAAGAACCTTGCCCGCGGTCGCGTTACTCTGGCCGGCTACCGGCTCGCCAACATCCTCAACGACGCCCTCGCCGAAGTGTCGCTCGACACCATCCTGGACGGACTGGAGAACACCCAAGAGAGTAGCAAAGCCAGCAGCAGCGCTGCCTTCAGCACTGCCTCTCTATTGTGGTTGGCGTGTGTCAGCGTGGTGTATCTGTGCCTGTAGACGCGCGCACTCTCCCCACGTGGTAAGCCCCAGCCGTTGCCGGTATCGTGATGGCATGTCCCGCGATCTACCCACCCGAGCTCCTCGTCTTGTGTATTTCTGATCTCGAGTATCGAGATGCGATGAGTAGGGACTGGACATTCCTTTTGTTTTTCTGTTGTTTTCGCATCCCCCACCCTGGCGCGTGTGCGTGTATGCGCCGCTAACGTTGACTCCTCATTCCTCCTGTCCCCCACCCGTCCCGTTTGAAGCCATCACAACGGTTATCACCGTCGTTGACACTGTGAAGCTCTCGTGCACGCACCCATCTGTACTACGACAAGCAGGTGGAGCCTTCTTTTTCCCCCTAATTTAAATGGCCTTAATCCCCCCTAAGCTGTGTATGTGTATGTGTATGTGTATGTGTGTGTTTGTGTGTCCACATACCGCTCCTTTCCTTGTTTTCTCCGTTCTCCCCTCTCTGAGGTAATCCTGATGTGAACTACGTCTGCTTCGTCGTTCTTTGTTCCCCACCCCGCAGAAAACGACATCGAGAGGGAGAGTGTGTGTGGCGTGGGGCTGTGTGTGTGCCTCGGCGCTCCACACGTGTCCGCCGTGGAACCATCGCATCACCCACCGCACCACAGACCTCTCACAAGCGCCCCTTGTCGCATTCCTTGCGCTTGTTCTCTGTTTATTTTCCCCGCAACAGCTTTCTCCCTCCTCCTCCCTGCACGTGTGACATCCTCAACCCTCCACAGGTGCGTGCGACGCCGCCGGACAGGCACTTCACCAGGCACCACGGAGCCAGCGAACACATGGGCAGAGGAATGCGTCCGCGCGCAGAATGAAGAGGTGAGACGAGGTGAGGTGACAAGAGCACGCGTGTCCCGTAGTCGTCTCGGCCACCTCTCCTTCCAATTGGCGTCAGTGACAACCCAGCAAGTGGAGAAGACCTCGGCCGTGTTTTTATTATTATTATTTTTATTTTTCCATGTTTTAACGCATAACCAACCCCAACCGCTCTCTGTGCGTGGGTGTTGGGATCTTTCTTGGTGCGGCACGTTGCTCTGCCGCCCCTCTCTCCCCCTCCCTCACCCCCCTTCCCCCTGCGGACAAAAAAAAAAAAGGCAGGAAACAAAAAAAGAAAACCCACAAGCACACATCGCCCTGGCCTCCTCTCAGCCTCACCCCTCCGCAGCCACCCACTCCCCCAGACGGCAGCCCAACCCGCACGCACATGCACTCTCGGTGCAGCTGTTGTTGCTGCCGCGATCCCTCCACAGCCCATCCTGGGTGGGCTGCTTTCTCTTGTTTTTTTGTTCCGCAACATGAACGTCGGCAAGGAGGTGCACATCGCACCGCACCGCAGCTCCCTTGACGAACTCTCCTAACTCCTCCTACCGCCGTCGCCGCTCCCCCATTGCCCCCTCCCCCACCTCCACGACCCACACCCACCACCCCCTCAGCACTTAAGCTCGTCCGCCTGTTCATATCTGCCGCCCCACCACCGCATTGGCAACACACAACGGACACCCAAACAGACACCAAGCCTCCCCACAAAAAAAAAGAGAGTTGGGCCGCGCTGATCTCCGCGGGGCGCTGGTGGGGGTGGGGCAAGGCCCTGGGGGGGGGGCTACTGTCCGTTCCCCCCTGCCCCCTGCCGCAAGCAACAGCCGGGCGTGCCGAGGCCCTCAGCGCAAGGAAAAAAAGGAAGCTCTGGAAGAAGCGGCGGAGGGAGAGAAGCCGCCAGGCTCAGGACAAAACCGTCTGTGGGTTTCCCGTGTGCGAGAACAACGCCATTGGTGAAGTGGTCGCCGAACAGGTTAGGGGTAGCAAGGAGCAATCATTCTCTAGGTGCCGCTTCAAATTCACGGAAGTCACCAGACAGGAACCCGTTGGCGAGTTGTATTGCACCCGAGTCCTCGGGTACAGGAGTCAAGTCGAAGGTTTCAACGAGACGTGGCTCGCTTAGCACCGTCCCTGCGGAGGCGATCATCTGGGTCGGAGAGGGAAGCCTGCGTTGGGTACTAACCGCATCACAGGAGCTGTGCAGTCTGGCCTTAGGAGTATTCGCCAGCTGCTCTTTGCTGGTTAGACGCAGCGCGCAACCGAGAGGAACGGCATCCGAATCCCCTGCCGTCGACCATGAGAGTCTCGACTGGGTTCTCCAACGCGCATAGCTGATGGAGTCGCCAGGCACCGTTGCGTCAATGCTACCATCAACACTGTCGCAGAAGGGGTTCAATGGGTGCAAAGACACATCACCCGTACGCTGCGGGTGTGTCGAGGCCATCAACGCCACCCTCATCGCATGCCTCACGAGCTGCGCCTCCTCGGAAGCGGCATGATAAGACTGGGAGTCCTTCCCCTGACCCTCGATGCCGTCGCAAAGAGTGCCTTCTCGGTTGGAACGAAGCCCCCCCACCGAGCCCACCTCTTCGTTCCACTCGAGGGTGCAAGATTCGGATACAAACACTTCGGAATTCGCGCCATCTGTACCAGTAGCGGATCCTCGGGTGATAGCATTCCCTCCCCCTGCCGGCGCGAACAGCTGGCGGCGGTCGCGGATTGACGAGCATGTGAAAAGGGATTCCCCTTCACGTGCCAAAAGTGTAACAGTGACTGTCACTGACTCCGGTTGGAGGGTGGGGGATGGAGTCAGCAAGATGCTTGCCGCTTCGTCGGCGCTGCCGTGCAGACCCCACTCTGGAAACATCTTCACGAATGACGGCGAGGTGGACGAGGCCTCCGAGGACCCTCCGTGTTCCACCAGAAGGTTGACGAGAAGACCTACACCGGGCAATGACTCCTCAGACGGGGATGACGAAAACAGTGACACCTTGCGCGCGTCGAGGTCGGCAAAGGAGCCCTTCACCTGCCTCGATGAAGAGTTCACAGTGCTGCTGGGATACAGCAGACCCTCTTGAGGGCCCACGGCCAGCGCGGCCTCCGCGCTGGAGGCGATGTTGAGCTCCGCCTCAATATACCCCCCGGGGACACTAGAGATGGCTTGGGTGGCAAGCTGGTTCACCTCCACATCTGCGTCGGAGCCTGGGGAACCGCAGCAACGGCTCGGGGAGGACGTGGACGACGAGGACTCAGAGCGACTCTGGTCGAGATCAAGCAGCCAGGAAACAGCTGCGAACATGAGCAAAAACGCAAGCCAACGGCTCCTGCTGCTGCGATGTGGACCACCGCTTAGCAATAGAAGCACTGCCACGCCACCGCTATCCACTCTCTCAAGTGGCGGCGAAGAATTCAAAGATCAGTGAAAATGATACCAATCTCGCGCCTTCTTTTCGGGCAAGAACCTACTCACCATCCACACCCGAAAATACGTGTGCCCCTTCCCCTAGCCCGGATGCGGCAGCGCTGTAAAACGCCGTGTGTGTGTGTGTGTGTGTGTGTGTGTGTGTGTGTGTGTGTGTGTGTGTGTGTGTGTGTGTGTGTGTGTGTGTGTGTGTGTGTGTGTTGTGTGAGCGAGGTACCTACTCTCAGAGACGCGTCTACGTACACACACATAGTAGTAGTGGTGACAACAAGTATTACGTCTTAGTTAGTCGTAGTACG
>CM007332.1:169497-214646 GCA_000333855.2 Endotrypanum monterogeii
TACGCGCCTTCGTTCGTACGTACGTACGTACTACCTACACACACCAACCGAAACGTAACGTACGTCGTCCCGTCCCGTACCCGGTACCGTACGTCGCGCGCGCGCGTACGTACGTACGTACGTGTGTGTGTGTGTGTGTGTGTGTGTGTGTGTGTGTGTGTGTGTGTGTGTGTGTGTGTGTGTGTGTGTGTGTGTGTGTGTGTGTGTTGTTTGGGTAGGACGAGTGCTACGATTCCCTCAGACAGGCCTCGTTATACCAAGCCAACATATGTATGGGGTGCAACAAGATTCGCTTATATTGCATGGACGCGCACGTGTCAGCGCATCGTTGACGGTTGTAAACGATTGTGTATTAAGCAAAAAAAAAAGGGGGGAAGAAGGAAAGGAGACAAAAATGAAAATGAAAAAATGTGCCAAGAAAAAAAAGAGAACGTCAAGAGTTATCCTGTGTACGCACGCACAGACACACCCCTACCGACAGCGGTGCCGCTACCTGAACAGGTGTTCGTCCCATACAATCCCGAAGAGTAAGCGCAAGAAATAGAGACGACCGGCTGCACCCCCAGCGGCGACCGCGGTCCTATGACACACAAATATGCCGGGGGGATCAAGAACAGCAGAGACGGAAGGAAGTGCATTGACGTGTAGCTGGTGTCGCCAGCACCGTTGAAAAATCTGTCCGCCGCAGTTATACCCAGGGCATCATGTACCCTGAGCTTTCCCAGAGGTGGCTACCATCCCATCGCCGCCCATGCAGCCCAGCTCCCCATCTTTTCCAGTGTGTATGTGTGTGTGGAGGGGAGAGGGCATTTTTAATTGAAGTATTGCTGAAGTGTTGCACATACCTGAATCCTATCCCCCCCCTCTCTCCGCGCCCTCAGAACTGTCCACAACTCCCACCACCCACCCCACCCGGGGCGTGAAGCAACTGGGCAGCGCTGCTGAGTTTCATGGCCGCCGCAGTCTTCCCTCACTTCTACTTTTGCTTTGCAAGTTGCCATTTGAGGGCACCCCTTGAGGTACCCGAGTCCCCCTTCCCCACCATCAGAAAAGGATAACCTGGATGTGGTATCTCTGTGGTACCCCTCGAGCACTCCGCCTACTCGCTAAATGATACAGACGCGCTCGCCAGCCCAAACTGCTCCAGCACCACATCATCGACATGGCCCAAACTACCCGACATCCTTAGCGATGCTTCAGCCCTGATTCCCTCCGCCGAAGGCACCTAACCCTCTCATAACCAGAATCGAGTTCACGTGGGCGGGGGGGGGGGAGGGGTGAAGGGAAACGAAATACGTGCGCATAGCAACAACAACACACACACCCTCCTCCACCTTTGGGTTGGGACCGACACTAAGGGAAAAAGGGGGGAATTACAGAACAAGAAACGACTGATAGCAATAAAATCATCCACACACACACACACACGTCCAAGCGATACGGAGGGGGGTTGAGGGAGAGGGGGGCCCTCCGAGTGGGGAGGAGGAGGGGGGGAACAGACCAAAACAAGTACGTGGTGGTGGTGCTCCAAAACACCTCCCTCATTTCTTTGCTTTCTCGAAGGATATGGACACGCCCTTGATGCTCACTGGTACATTGGAGCCCTCATCGTATTCATACCATTCCGCCGACAGGTCCACATCCTCAAAGGAAGCACCGCCCTCCGCAACCACTACCCACTGGTTATCAATCTCCAGCTCCACGGGCCGGCCACCGCGTATCTCGAAGGATACGATCACATTAGCAGGATTGTCCCCTGCCGCGCTGTAGTAGCCTGTCCTCAGAGGGGCGAGGAGCACGTCAACGGTTATTTCCGCCCTGCACAACTTGCATTTATATACGAAATTGTGCGTACCCCCATCACGCTCATAATGCTCTGCAGAGTTGATGTACATCATGCTGGTGGGTTCATCGTTACACGAAGCACATTGAAGGCACAAGCCCCACGTGCGGTCCTTGACGGGAATGATTCGCTCGATCCCCTCGGACTCGTCCACTTTCATGACAGCGTGGAAGACAGGCATACTGAGCGAACCACGATAGATTGTACCTCCAAATGTTTTCGTTTTTTTTTTTTAACACGCGTTTCTCCAGCAGGTTCTCCTGCTTTGGTGAGCCCAAAAAGTGTTTCCGATGTCCTTGGGTGGGTGCGGAGGGGGTGGGGGAAAAAATGTTGTTGCTGCTGTTTTTCCTGTGTGTATGGAGAAAGGGGGGGGGCCCGTGGACGGTGCCCTCAAGACAAGGTAAGGACGGAAATTTCATTGGAATATCTTGCAGATTTGCGCATGAGCAGGTTTCTCTGGAGCCGGTTGCCGATCTCTAGATGGTCGTGCGTCAGAGGGTGGCTGGGTCTTCAGTAGACACTTGACTCAAGGAACAGCAGCAGTGATGATGGAGGAGAAAAAGAATCACATACACACACACAAACTCCTCCTCCTCTTGACAACATATGTTTGGTCTATATATATATATATATATATATATATATATATATATTATGCTTTGGTTTGATGTTGTTTACTATTAAGCATGCACGACACTCAACAGAAATCTCAAGAGGCATAAAAAGCAGAAGCCAGTTGCTTCTCGCAGTATCGTGTCATGATCGAGATGCACGCGGCTGCGAAATGACGTGCTGTGCGAGGGTAGCGAGTCTCGGGTGCATTGAAGAAAACACAGTTGGCTGCCACGTGCCAGACGCTGCGCTCCAACTCTGCCAATGTTAACACACGCCGCTCACTACTTGCAGTGCAGTCCAGAAGAGAGCGAGCATCGCTACCCAGTGCCTCTGATGGCAGAGCGCCTCCTCGGCGCAAACCTCTATGCTCGGCTTTCGTAGTTGCCGTCACAGATGGCGCAGGCGGACCGCTGCCGCTTATCAGCGTGTGCGAAGCCTCGTAAGCATAAGACGCCACCGTCGGCGACGCAGGGACAGGCAGATGTGTGCCGGGTAGCGAACGAGACGTCGAGGCGAGTCCGGCTACACCTTCTGCGACACCGGAGTGCATAACCGCAGCTGCACGCACGTAATGGCGATGACTCTCAGAGATGTAACGGCGCACCTCGGCAAGACTCAAAGGGGAGCGGACAATGGTGTTGTAAGGTCCAGAGCGCACGCCGGCAAACTCCATTATGGTGGCTGCGTGTACGGGGGAGAGAAAATCATCTGCCCCGTCCACCAGGAAAAACTGTTCAAGAAGCGAAGAAAAATTCTCGAGAGAGAGTGGAGTCGCGTAGCGCAGCAGGTGCAGCTGCGCGCGGGCCTGTGGTGAAGGCAGGGAGGACCAGAGCGCATACCACGGCGCGTCGTGTGGGTCAGGCTCAAAGGACAGGGTCGTTGGCAAAGGCGTTATGGCTTGGCCGACCTTGGGTACGGCATCTGTATTCAGCGACGCCCCGGGCACGGCGGGATAAGAGTGCCCCACGTGGCCAGAAGCGTTGCCAGACTCCGCGTATGTGGACAGAGTCGGCAGCGGCCCATGGCGTGTCACCACTCCCCTGCTCACGTCGCCATCACCGGCTGCTGCTGCATGACACCCCAAGACACCCTCCCCAGCTAATGAGGATTGTGAAGAGGTACGGGTCGCAGTGCCGACCCCTGCAGACGCGCGCGAGCCGACCCTACCCCCGTTGCCAGCTCCTGCGTTTGAGCCTTTCTGTTCAACTCCTCCTGCAAGAGCGCCAGCAGAGAGAGGGGCGCAAGTCGTCTGCGATATGAGCGGGGCACCACCCCACTGCTGAGGCACCAGCGAAGATGCACTGATGTCCGAGGACACAAATAGTGATCCCGGCGGAGCCCTTGCATCACTGGATCTGGGAATGTGCGAAGATGATGCCGAACACTGTACGGCAGTCATACCGTCAGGACACGCTGAGTGGCCGCCGGTGACGAATGATGAACGCGCCATGGGCGGAGGCGCCGCCTGCAGCACGCTGACCGCATCCGCCAGCCTGTTGGCACCGATATTGCCCGCACTTGGCAATATGAACTGATGCAAACCTGTCATGCCACGCCTCTCCTCCCCCTGCGCCTCCTTGGCATACAGGTGAATCGCTTCCGCGTGCTGCACCGCGTACGTCGCACACATTTCACCTCTATTGGAGGAAAACATTCCCTCGTAAATATTCTCTGCAACAAAGCGATGGAGGGCACGGGCGCTGTGCAGCTCTCTCGTCAAGGCGTAGACGTGGGCAGCGAGCAGTGTCCAGTCCACACGCCCCCAGTCGTCAAAGTCGCTGACGTCCCGCTGCGCTGCCCTTGCCACCGAAACAGTCGGTATGGACGACGGCGACACACCTGCGTGAGATGTGCCAGTGCGACCCCTCAAATCGACACCGCCGCCGAAGGCAACATGTGTGCTGGGCAGCACCGCACCCTCCCCCACCCCGCCCCTCCCATGTGGCACCCCTTCTTGGTCACAACACCTCACCCGCTTCCATATCGATTCGTGCCGCTGCTCCACCTTCAGGTTTTCCAACACCAGGAGCGCATACCATAACATGCCAATGGCATCGTTGAAGGCGATGGTGGCTGTCCTAGAGCACGAGTCGGATGTACGACCAGCACAACTAGCAGCAGTGGGGCCAACGCCGCCGACACCCGCAACACCGGCGGCGGTCTGACAGGGGAGAGTGGGAGGCATCGTTCGCCAGAGAATTTTTTTTTCTCAAGGGGGAGGGGGGGGGGGGGGTCGAGGGAGAGATGCGTGTAGCTGGGAACTCGAGCTGATGATTTCTTAGTCAATTATGAGCGCATGCGCTCACCTCGATGTGGGTGAAATAAGCACTCAACAAACCACAAATGACGCCTTTTTTTTTTCAAAGGTATTTCCTCTTTTTTTCCCTTTGCTGTTTGCTATTCGGTGGGGAGAACTCGCTCTGATATCTTTGCGCGGTGTTTCCACGTGTGTGTGTGTGTGTGTGTGTGTGTGAGGTCGCGGATTTGATGACAACGGGGGATGAAGTGCGTGAGAGGTGAGTGAAGGTGATGCGTAATACAAGGAAAAAATGCAAGCGGGCACGAAGCTGCACAGGACCGCATGGGAGCTGAAGGATGTAGCGGGTTCACCGGTGGATGATAAAAAGGGGATGGGATGAGGTGGGAAGACAGGAATAGATGGCATGTAAGGAACCCCTCGGTCACCACAACCGGAGCCAAAGCTGTTCGCATCTCCTCTCCCATTTTGTGACTGTGAAGCTTGTGATGACTGCTGACAACGATGTTGTTGCAACTTGTCTTCGACCTTTTTATCCTCCTGCTTCCTGGATAATGTACAAATTCTCAACCCATGCATACACAAATATATATGTGGAGGATGCGCATACAGAAATACACACACCAGATGGAGATGAATATCCTTTAGAATTTTTCTCTGTTTGCTTTCTTTCTTTACTTTTTTTTTTTTTTAATCAACTTAAAGAATTGATGCTGCAGCCACCTCGTACAGGTGAGGTGAGGGAGCAGTCGCCTTCATGGGAACCCCCAAAACGCACACACACGCGCAACTGAGGTACGCCAACGGGGAGAAAAAAAAAAGGGAGGGGGAATTCGCCACGACGGTCGCCAAATTTGAAGCGAAGGAAACCCACTCAGTCGGCCCGGAACACTTCTCGTTTGTGCCGCTTCTTCATCGACAGCGGGTTCTGACCCCGCTGGCGGGGTCGCCGGCGACCACCCGGCGCCTTGTTACCCACACCGCCGCTTAATGCCGGCGCCGGGTGCGGATGATGAAAACTTTTTTCAGGCAACGGCACGTCAACCGCAGTGCCCAGGTGCTTCATAAAGGCCACATCAGCTCGCGAGAGCTTTGGCGCGGCTGCGACCACCGTCGTCGTCGTCGTTGTAGTCGAGAAGGCATGCTGGGGTGAAGGCGTGCGAGAGAAGCTCCCGATCTGCAGCATGTCGGACGCGCACTGTCGCTTGCCGCTCCCTGGAGTGGAGGGTGCCGCATCGGGTGCAGATGATGTGCGGCGCTTCTCCGCAGCCCTCTTCTCTTCACGCAACCGACTGGCCCCAACACCGTCCTCCCCATACGAGTAAGCCGCTCCTCGTTGCTCGATCCACAATGCGTCCGGGTTTGTGGTCAGTCGCAGCAAGGGTGTCACAGCCGCGAGACGGCGCCGCACGTCGTGACTCTGCGTTGCCACAAAGAATGCACGTGGAACAAACGAGCGCGACTTCGTGACACGAAAACGCTTTTCTAGCCCATCATGCGCAAGGGCAATCGATCCGTGCGCCGGACCCTGTAGTTGGCCCAGAGGATCGCCACCGCCATCTCTGCCGAGGACATTCCGATTTTCTTTCCGTCGTCGCCGCTTGGCCGCCGCACTGTGGGGAGAAAGCACGAACTCCTTGAAGTCCGTGAAGGAGGGCATTGAAACTAATCGAAGTGCGCTCAAGTCACACGCGGAGGCATCGGCAGCGACAGTGGAGCTGGCGCTTTCAGGTGAGAGACGGCCGAGGCGAATGTCGTTGGCGATCATGAACTCGCCAATGGCCCTGGCCTCGTTGCGCGTGGGCAGTGGGACAATGGCTTCCATCTTTTCCGTCGAGTCACTGACTCCGTGACTGTCGCTTGCGTCGCTGTGGCGATGTTGCTGAGGCGGCCTCTCCCCTGGCGCAATGAGCGTCACGCAGCCCAAAAGTCGATCCACCACCGCAGCAGGCACCTCCGAGAAAGTTATCGGAAAGGTGGTGGACGAATCTGGCGGACCACCGCGCCGGTGCGCAGCGCCGCCATCCCTAATATGATGATGAGTAGTAGTAGTATTACTGATGTTGTCACCCCTGGCCGCCAAGTCGCCAAACGACGCAGCTAGCCAAGCCTCTGTTTCATTTATCCGATGGCGTGGCTCGGCTTGTGGGGTATTTGGTTGCGCCGCGGAACCTGACAGCACCTTATGCTTCAAGTGAGTGTCGTCTTTTCGGCCCTGGACGTTGGCCCCTGAAGCAGTGATTGCAGTGGGGCTCGACAAGGATGCGCTCGGTGATGCCGTGGCGCAGGCCGGTGGCGTTGGGACAGAAGCGCGCATGCGGTGAAGCGTCGCCACGGTCTCCGGCAAGCAGTAGAGATGAAACCTGGAAGCCAACGCGGCGTCAACATGGGCCATCGCAGCCTTCGCGGGGTGGCCGATCACCGTCGGGCTGCGATCCTCGGCCTGGAAAGCCTCACACAGCAGCGCCATGAGAAAAGCATGCGGGGTGACTTGCGGCAGCGCACCCAAAGGAAGCCGTGCTATGCTGGCCGCCAGTGCCGCTGCATTCCTGTCAGTCGCACACGGCGCTGGATCCGCCGGCGGTGATGCCGTTCGCATGACGTCGCCCCCGTGGGCACTCGAAGCAGCCCTGCGCAGCTTTCGGCGACGCGCCTCTCGCCAGGTGGCAGTCGCGTTGGCCTGCCAATACGACAGCAGCACAGCTCGGAGAAAAGAAGCGTCGCACAAAATAGCGTAGCCGCGGTCCCCGTCTATCGCCGAAGACGACCGAGATGAAGCCGGAGCTTGGATAAGATGCGCAGCAGATAGTATGCGGAGGCAGCGCTTATTGGCATGCGCACGAAGGACTCTCCGCTTCATCGGGAAGTGTGCGGGGACCCCAAGGTGGAATGTAGTGGATATATACTTGAGAGAGCAGAGCGCGAAGGTTATATGTGTATGTATGTGTGTGTGTGTGTGTGTGTGTGTGAACCAACAGCGAGAGAGCGGCAAAAGACAAGGAGGAGAGGTGGAAGCACAGGCAAGATGCAACACGCAAGTCATCGTTTCGATGGTCGACATGCTCGACATTTTTTTTTTGTCAAGTTGCTGAGTACGTTGTACGAGAATCAAAACTGAGCGAGTAGAAGCACGAGTCACAGATAGCAAAGAGTTGGGCCCCACCTCCCCCCCCCTATCCCCATTTTCTTGCAGAAGTTGGAAAGCGTGAGCTGGTGAGCACGTACCCAACTAGCCAGCGGGCAGGGAGAAGAGCGCACACATTTCAGTACGCATATATATATATATATATATATATATATATATATATACACTGTCTGGGAAAAAGGGAGGTGGCAAATATTCTATTTTTTTTCACCAGTTAGAATATGTGACCATTTTTTTTTTTTTACGTAAACCTCGATGCCTTATTTCGTTGGGAGAAAGAAGCGAGGTGCTTAGATGACGTGCACCGCGTTGCTGAGGGTGTATCTCTGTGTGTGTGTATGTATGTTTCAGTGATGGACGGTGAGGAGTTCGACCTTCTAAAGAGGGCGCGCAGATGTAAGGCGTCTTCACGGCGAGAATGGTTACAGCGACGGTGACAAGGCCATGGAGAAGAAACACACTTGAAGCCTGCAAGTTGCGTGGATGTTTGGGAGGGAAGGTGGGTATGGGAAGCGAAATAAATCCGCCGAGGAGGAGGAAGCATAGCTACACACAAGTCTACAAGCACGCACAAAACACTGCTGAACAGAATTATGAGACACTATCCCCTCCCCCATAAACAGAGAGGGAGATGTACGGGTACTGAATAGAGAAGAAGACGCTGGTGTGGATACGTGTACGTGAGTCGTGAGGGGTGAAAGCCGTGAATGGGGCACACACAGACACCATTTTACGTGTTCACAACCATCCAGTGCAAAAAAAAAAATACAAGAAAAAAAGGCAGCACACACATCATCACAGTAGGCGGAAAGGTCGGGGGGGGAAGCTCATCAGAATGCCAAACAAAGCAGAACATTTGATAGAACAGCATCAAAGGGGAAAACAGAAAAAAAAAAAACAGAGGGGAGAGACTTCAACGGCGAAAACACTTCGAAGATCGATTTGAGAAAAAAAAACACAAGCAAACGGAGAAATATGCAACTAATCAAATAAATGGCGAAGATATCAGAAACATCTGAATGCGTTATCATGCATCGCGTATATTTTCCTGGTGACTGTTTGTCTGTATGTGTGTGCGTGTGTGTCAAGGTGGGGAACCCGGGGAGAGAACATCAAACTCCTAGGACCACACACACACACACACGCACGCACACACAGAAAACACCTACGAGGTACGACGCTTCTCCCGCAGAACCTCCTCTTTTGAGCCTTTCACATCTATTTATTTTTATTTTTCTTTATATCACAACCCAAATATGCCGCCGCAGTTGCTGCATCCGTCTGCGCAGAGCACGAGCGCTCCCACTCATGAAGAGTGACATGCTACTCACGGCGGAGACGCTTATGCGGAGGCATTGATGATGCAACGCCTTTGTGTGACCCTGTGAATCTCTCCCTTGACGGTGCCTCGTCGTCGCTGTCGCCGCTGTCTCCAAAATCCATGGCTCGCCGCACCACAGCGGAGAAGAAGGCACGGAGACCTTTGCCGAACCCGTTTCCGGTCCCGAGCGCATACCGCTGGCGTTGCTGCTGGAAGTCGGTGTCGACGTCGCGACGCCCCTGAGAGTCGTCGGCGTCATCGGAATCCAAGGCGTCGAGGCTGAGCACGGGATCATGCCCATCCACGCTCGACGGTGTGGGCATTCTTTCCCCTCGGCTCCTCTCACCCCGAGTCATCTTTTCCTCGGCAAGGCCCCCCCCGTCAGACTCGGAGCAAGAGGTAGATGAGACGTACACGGTAATCTCGCGTGGTGGCGCGTCCTTTGCGGCGCTCTCGGGGACCGACGTGTGTCTGTGCGCAACGGTTGGGAGAGGTACGGGTTGCACAGAAAGGTCTCTACTCTCACCCTCGCCCTCCTCACGTTGGCGGCGCCGGCTAGAAAGAGGACTTGCATGGGTGCCTTCGCTTGCATCCACATCACCGATAGTCGCTACTGTGGGGCTGCGGTGAGTACTCGTTGCAAATGGGGCGCGCAGAGGTGACCTCGCCGCCAATGTGGAGTCCCCAGCCGGTATGCTGCTGCTACCTCCGCCGTGGCCCTCAACCTCTGAGAATCTCTGCTCCCACATCAGAGACGCCTCCTCGCCTGGGACCCTCTTTCTACTACTCTGCTCACAAACACCAATGCAAGGATCGCCGGCAGACGTGGCTCTTGGCAAGGCTGTGGAGGCGTTGGAGACAAACTCGCCAGAGGTTTGGGGAGTGCCAGATAGCTCCCCAAGCATTCGGATAAACTCGGCAGACGCACGCGGCAGGGCAGCAGGTGGCGTACCGTCAGACGGCGTCTGCGCAGACAGCTGAGTGACTTGTTGACGTTGATGATCAGTCGTAAAGCCCGACATGTGGTGCTGATCGCTTTGATTGCTCTCGCCTTCCTCGCCCCGCAATCCACCTGAGCGCTCCTCATCCTCGCAAACCCATTCGGACTGCACATAATCCTCGCCACTGCCATCCACTTCACCGCCGTCAGCTTCCCCATCCACCGCAGAGGCAGTGGCTCGTTCCTTGTCGAGCTCCTCTTCGTCCAACCGCTGCCGCAGTACCTCGAGCAGCTGAGTGCGCAGTCGCTCATAGGTCTGCAGGGCGACATCCAGCGGCAGCTTCACCTGCTCGTGGAGCGTCTTGTCTAGCTCCAGCACCATTCCCGCCCACTTGTCCAGCTGCTCCACATAACTGAGAAGAGATGTGCACCTAGAGGAGAGATCATCCGCGGCGGGGTCGTAGACATCCATCGCATTCCGTTCCTGTTGGAGTTGATCCACTTCCTTCGATCGTCGCGCACGCAGTGTGTACAGCCGAGAGAGCATAGCGGCCAGCCCGTCGCGGCAGCACTCGTACAACTGGACCAAAGCGTAGCGAGTCGGTGTTGCCATCACGGAAACAGTAGCCTCAGATGCATTCAGAGATGTATGAGCAGCTCCGCTCGACCGCCGCTGTAGCCTCTCAGCTGCGCTCAAAGAAGAGAAGCCACCACCGCTAGTCGAGAAGATTGTCGGGTCATCTGTCTGTGCTGTCGGAACAGCTGGAAGGAATGTTGAGAGAACAGGCTGTGTCGCGGAGGGAAACACCGGCACCTGCACGTAGAAGACAAGCATCTCTCCCTTCCCCGCAGTGGCATCCATTTGATTAGACACATCCACATCACTGACGGGCGCGCCCTCGCTGAGTTCAGGGAGCTCATCCGAAGAGCTGCTGGCGGTGAAGCCTCCGCTGCACCGCCCGCCTTGCCTAACGGCTGCCACCGCTTCAGGTGTAAGGAATTGCAATGCAGACCGGCTGGCCGAGGCGCTGGCAATTGGCCTTTCATAGAGGTTTTTTCGTGAAGCGACACGGACCATCCGGGTCAGAGGCGTGGAAGACAACAACGGCGTCCAGTCTTGCCGCGCGATTTCTGAAATGCTCCCGAGAAGCCCCTCCGCGAGACGGCTACTGATCGTAATACCACGAGAGCGCAGACGATCTGCAAGAAGACGGCAAGCAGCGAGCCCGGCCTGTGCTGCATCACGCTCCCTCCGCTGCAGCGCACTTGACCGGATGTCTTTGTGGGTGCCCATACCGATGTGCTCGATAACCTTCACGTACCACGACTCTCCACTACCCTCGCGCACCTCCTTGTCCATCTCGTCCAGTCGAGCGTCCAACTCGTCCAACGACAGCAGCAGTGACCTCTCCACTAAGTAATGTCTCTGCAGCTCGCGGTGTTGCTCCTCCAAACGCGTCAACTTCTCGTGTAAGACCACCAAGCGATCGATGCGGCCGCGGGCATCGTCGAGGTCTTGCAGGACACGCCGAGCGCCCCCCCCACCGGCGCCGCGGATGCTGTGAGTAGCACTGTCACTTACTTGTGTGCCCAGAGTAGATGGAGTCGAGGCTGCGGCAACTGTATAAACACCAGAAGCCCGTCTGCTTCCGTCACAAGACTCCACGGCTGACCCTGATGACGCCTCGCGCCACGACTCCAGGAGTTCCAAAATCTGCGACTCCATTTCCGCCTGTGCGGTGAAAAAAAGCTCATCTGCTTCGACAAGAGCGTCAAGCGTGATTAGCTCCTCGCATACTTCCTGCGTGCGCTGCGGCAGGTTGATACGCGGATGCACAGGCGATGTGAAATGCTCACCATCCGTGCACTCCCTATTCACCTCCCCCAACAGCTCGCAAGGCCGTTTCTTGCTCGGCGAAGAAAGGACACGATTGGCGCACCTCTGCGCAGAGGAGTCGGTGTCCTCAATTTGCGAACGCGCAGCATTCTGAAAAACATCAACGGCATTAGCGACGGGAAAACTCTTCAAGATAAATGACGTCAAATGACGGTGTGGTGCATGACGCCCAGACAGTGAGGCCATGCGTCCAGAGGAGGAAGGAGAGGACTCGGGTACTGCACGGTTTGCAGCAGCCTGGAGACGAGAGAGATACGCCTCAAGCTGCTTCACATCTCCCTCACATGTAAACGATGGTGTCGTTGGTGATTGCATTGTCGTCGTGATACACTTTCCATGGGGGGAAATGGGCACGATCGCAGACGCCGGTGACGCTGTTGAGCTGTGGTGTCGCGACGAGGCCGCAGGCGGGGTTATGGGACGATGGCGTAGACGTGCCGGTATGGAATACCTTGTCGCCGTCGCAGAGGACGCAGGTAGGCCACTGGTGGAAGCAGCTGAAGTATTGGCAATCGGCGTGCTCATGGTAGCGACACAACGAGCACCAGAGTTCCTCCTCAGCCCTTGGTCGGCTGTCACACACACACACACACACACACAAAGTACAACCCCTGACAAGACAGTGGCCGACTGCAGAGGAGGGGGGGGGAGATCTGGTGCTAGAAGAATGTGCTAATATGTGCGTATATGTGCGCGGGGCGGAGAAGGAAGGGGAAGGGAGACGAACAGACGAGGGAGGAAAAAAAGCGGAAAAAAAACTTCGATGTTGTACCAATATTTATTGGCCTGTCGCTTACCTGTGTGTGTGTGTGTGTGTGTGTGTGTGTGTGTGTAGATGCAACACGGCTATAAATATATTTACGTCGATCGAGAGGACGTGAAAAAAAAAAAGAAGAATTACACAGCGACGACGACTGCGTCGACGACAAAAATCCCCCCTTTGGCGATTCTGTAAATGAAATATAGGAGCGGCGCACCAGCAAGAAAGTAACAGATTTTCTTTAGGATTTGAAGAGGAGTAAGGAAGTGTGGGGCGTGAGAATCAGCTCAAGTGTGTGTGTGTGTGTGTGTGTGTGTGTGTGTGTGTGTGTGTGTGTGTGTGTGTGTGTGTGTAAGAGAACAAAACACATACGGATAGCACAACGTCAACGAAGAGAGAAAGGGGTGAAAGCAGAGAAGCAGAAGTATGTAAGCATTCACCTATGTCTCAGACCTTGGAGACTATCTTCAACGCGTACGTTGAAGTCTGTAATCTCGCCCATGTACAAATAGACGAAGTGAGTCACACCTTGTAGAAGCCGATACGGTAGAGCACCACGACAAGGACGTGAAGAGTGGTTTCGTACCGCCCGTAAAGAAGTTTTCCGGGTCTCTCTTTTCGTTTCTTTTGATGTTGATAACACCGAAAACATTCAGAGCTAATAGACACGATACTTGTTGATAAGTTTTTTTTTTCGGTTGTGTGTGTGTGTGTGTGTTAGAGACGAAGGGGGAAAAGAAAGAAAGCAAAAGATATCCTTTTCTTCTCTTGCTGCTGTCTCCCACACACACGTCTGGCACCAGCTCATCAGAAGCCCCACAGCACACATACACACACCCTACAGCAGGTGAAATCCCCTTTCCCCCCTCGCCGCCCCACTGACATGAGAGATGCGGGGGGTGCCCATGGCTCCACTCGCAGCGAGATAATAATAATAATAATAAAGAGAAATGAATAAAAACAGCGAAAAGAAAAAAAGACACATTTCCACTGCTGACTCAGAGGAGCGCGTATACCGCGAATGAACCCTCGTATATTGGTGTAGCACCTCCCACCACCTCACCAAATTAATTTTTTTTTTATTTCTGCTCCCCCTCCCCATTCTCTCTTTGAGGTGTCCATCTTAACGTACACTAGCGTATCCTATTCCCCGACCTGCGCGCGCGGTTTGTTTAATTTTTTTTTTTTCAGCGCGGGAAGCCTCCGCAACCCCCCCCATATGACACCAAACGCCAACACACCCAAACACACACACACACACACACACACACACATATATATATATATATATATATGTATATGGCCGAGCAGCATCATTGAGAAGTCTACGACATTGCACAACATAATCGTGGTGGTTACCACAGGCACAGCGGGAAGGAGGGGGGGATGGGGATGGGGATGGGGATGGGAGTCATCTGCAGAAGACCTTCACCGGGCCAATTCGTTTTCCCTGCTCCTTAGGAGGTGGAGGCGGCGGGCAAAATTTTGAGCAGCGAAACATACGCCGCTTTCTTTTCCAGTGCAAAAAAAAAAAAAATGATAGCTGTGTCCTTTCCCCTCTGCATGTTTGCGTGGGAAAACGACAACAGCTCAACAGGCATGAATTCGAAGCGTATGAGAGCACACACACATATACTATATATGTATATATATATATATATATATTGCTATGTGCAGAGGCAGGGGAGAAGGTAGAACAACGCGTATCAAGCAGCCCAGACATGCTCCTCGGGAAGAAAAAAGAATAAGAATCGAGGGGTGGGGAGCTGTGGTGAGACGGTAAAGAGACTGCGTGTCTCTCGAACGGAATTCGTGCGCGGATGGGTACCTGATCCAGTCCCACACGCTCACGAAAAAAAATATCTGAAAACGATCGCAGATCGAGATGTCAAGCGTACAAAGGAAATAATAATAATAATTATAATAATATAGAAATAGCATCAGCACGTACATTCCCAGAGAGATGTATAAACTTTTGAAAAAATGTGTTTCGCATGCACACTCTGAAGTATATGAAGTGGCTGGCAGTGGGAGGAAAACAAAGTGAGGTATAAGAGGGTTCGAAATGCATATGTCATGAACGTTCTTCATTACAACTCTGTCCTTGAGCGCGCACGTTGATATCTCGGTGTATCAGTGCATCTGTATGTCTGTGTGTGTGTGTGTGTGTGTGTGTGTGTGTGTGTCTGTGTGCATCTGCGTGGCTTTTGTTTTTAACAAAATGAGTGCCTTTCGAGCAATAATAAGTAAGCCTACCTGTAGAATAAAAAAAATTTCGAGACAACCTGTTCCCCAACCCCCACACACACACACACACAGAGAGAGAGAAATAAAAAATGAGGAAATGAGAAGGGAAATGTACGCAAAACAGACGCGATTGAGTCTCAAACTCATTTAAAGATCCCACGCACCGCGCGCATACGCGTTCGAGAGAACGGGTTTCTACGAGAGCTACGGAAGATAATAAAAATGACGAGAAAAAAAAATGCCCTGTCCTATCAAATGGTCAGGCAACAGCGAGACGGAGGCACCATCAAACAAATATATATATATATATATAATGTTTTTTTTAATAACAGTAAATAAATAAAAATAGGGATAATAAAAGAGCGAAAGAAAATTGAAGTTCGGAAAATTTTTATAACCAACGCAACCACCACCACCACCCAGCACACATATATATATATATATATATATTATTTATTTACGCGTGTGCGCCTGGGGGATAGATAAGAAGAAGAGGGTGAGACGCGGAGCTCCAGGTCATCATTGAATAAAGGTCGTCAAAGCGCGCCCCCAAACTTGTACACGCACACACACATACACAGACACGTCTATCCGTACGTGATGTGTATGTGAAAGCAGAAAGGGAGAGGGAGAATAAGAAACTGAAGGAGCAGGGCGCGCCACATGCTAATCCGTGGAAGAAAATGAATAACTAGCTGCGCGTGTATGTGTATATTTATGACATGGACTCCTTCGAAGCAAAGGCAGACGACGATATGTGAAGAGACAGTGTCCTATTATACCCACAAAATACATGAAAATATCAAGACGAAAGAAACGATGACCGGGATGAGGGATAGGGGGAAAAAAAAAGATATTTTGAACCCAGAAACCAAATGAGACGCACACAAGAAACGTGTATAGGGAAATGGCGTTCTGGGTTTTGTTTTTGTTTGTTTGTTTGTTTTTAAAGTAAGTGGAACGAGTAGAAATCTCGATAATAATAATAAATAGTAATGTCGTTTTATCCCTCTCGTGTATAAACTCATGGATATCTCTGTGTAGCTGCTGCTGCTGCTGCTTTGTGTGTGTGTGTGTGTGTGTATGTGAGTAGGTAGCTGTTAACGCCACAATATTATTTTTTTTTGCAAAGGCATTTATGAAACGAATATGCAACACACAAAAGCGAATTTAATTAACGAAAAAAAGAAAATAGACACACACACACACACACACACACACACTATATATATATATATATATATATCCAAAGAAAAAAAATATTATCAAAACAAATATTTCAAACCAAAGCGTGACCACTTAGAGGAGTCTCAAGAATGGGGGAAGATACATTATTATTATTTCAAAAAAATGTGTTTGAAGAATTTTGAAGAACGCGGCGCTGCGGTGTCAGTCGTCGCACATGAAGCCCTCCATACCTGCTTAGCCCCTGCACCTCTACTCGAGAATATGTTACAAGACAAATAGTGCTCTGCTATTTTCAACCGTATTCCTTTGGCCATCACTTCTCCCAATAAAAAAAAAGAAAAGAAGAGAAGACACGCGCAACTCGACTACCCCCTAGCAACGGACACTGCATCCTAGTGTGTATCTTCAGTGAGAGAGCTCACAGGAAGTGTGTGTCGTAATGGGGAGTTCAGAAATTGGTGTTGCCTCCTCTCCCCCCCCCTCCTCCTCCCCACGCACCGAGGGGCAGAATTACAGAAAATTTGCTAGCGGTATCCGTTTGGATGGGGAGAAGAGGTAAAGACGTACTAGAAAAACAAAAGGGAGGTAAGGGGGGAAGCAACAGTCACATCGTATTAGGGGAAGGAGGCAGACGAGGGGAGAAAAAAAGAGGGGACAGTCCTCACACGTGATGCACTGTCCTCCACACACACACACACACACAAACACACAAACAGTCCTCCACTTCCCTCTTGCCCAAGCAGGGTTACCCCGTCGAAACCCTTATAGGACTTTTGCATCAAGCCAGGAGCACAGGAAACCAGATATATATATATATATATATATATATATATATTTGATATATGGAAGAATATATATGTTGCAGCAAAAACACAAAAGGAAGACGCTGTCAATCAAAATAAATAAACGTTTTCGAAGAAAATATACAAAAATAAAAAATAAAATCACACAAGCGCAAAGGGAAAGAGGGGAGATGCGAAGCAGGGGGGGGGCGAGCAAGTGCACGTCATGGCCACACTATCAGACATAAAGTGGTGCTGGCACAAGCAATGCTCATTCATACACACACACACACACCAATATATACACACACATATATATATATATATATATGTGTGTGTGTGTGTGCGTGTGCAGAAAAGGTTGTGCATATGTACACACATATTTTCATGAGGCTCAGAAGAAGAAATAAAGAAGAAAAAAATAACAATGATAAACATGAGAAACTATCGAAGGGAGAGGAAGGGGGAGGGGAGCAGGTCGCAAGTCGTGCCCATCTAATGTGAGCGAGGTCATAAGCCAAATAAAAAGAGGGGAGAAGGACCTTCGCCGAGAGATGAAGCCAGCGATGATGATGAGGAGGTCGAGAAGAAAAAAATTGATTATACAGGAAATACACATATATATTATTTTTTTTATGCACAAAAATACAAAAAAAAAGCATAAATTATGAAGGCCCATTACCTACAGCCATCGAACTGGAGCGCGCGCACACGCATGCATGGACATTGACCCGCCCTTGCTCCTCCTTGCATGACCAAAAAAAAAAAAAAAGGTATTTTTTTCCATGAGGTCAGAAGCACAGGCACACGATGTAAAAGAGATGTGACAATAAACTATAGAAAAGAGGGGCACAGAGAGCACAGCCGTTGCCCTTCAGAATAAAGGGGAGCAGGAATATATATAAACTACAAGGCAAAGCGTTATCACCATTCGTGGAATATATGCACGAAGTGATCGGTTTTCTTTTGATGTACCAGCGTCATGGAAATAAGGGAAAAACAAAGCCATACTAGTGATATATATATATATATATATATAGGTTGTGGGGCAGCAACTCGTGTGCACGTGCATCTACGTATCGGCTGCGATGTCTCTGTGCATACATGCTCTACAGGCACAGGCACAGGCACAGACACACACACACACACTTCTTCGCTGGCAATGTTGCCTACATTGCCGACTCGCATAAAACATGGATGACCTCAAGGCACACAAGTGGCGCAGTCCGGGGTTAAGAAGGCTGCGACGATAAGACCCCTCGGATGAGCGATCCCTCTTGGCCCCCCGAACACGCCGATGCAAACTCCTGCCGCACCAGCTGGCAGGCTCTGAGCGACCGCACCCCGACACCCTCCACCAACAACATTGGTGGCGACCGCCTATGAACCAGTCAACTCGGGATGTGCGTGCTGGAGGCTATGGTGTTTTGTCACCCCTTTCCCCCACCCCATGTGAAGACCCCCGCCAGGCAGGTCACGGGCCCCACCCCCCTTGCAGGCGCTCGCAACACGTAAGAGAGAAAACCCTGTAATACTGCCCCTCTGACCCGACCCCATGCACCCCATAAAAAGAAAACAACTACGACCGAGTACTCACCGATACCTCCCTCCCCAGGAGGTGATGCTTCGCCAGAATGTGCAATTCAGCTTGTCGACGCAGCCTATCACGACCAGCCGTTGTTTGCTCCACCCAAACCTCTTGGCGCTGCAGAGCACGCACGGCTCTGTCGAACTCTGTGGCAAGGAGGGTGCGGAGACCTGGAGAGGCAGCGGAAAGGATGCCCTGAACATCGGGACAAGGTGCGGGAGGGGGGTGAAGGTCGTTTTGTCGTGTTTCCTTCGTAGATACAGTCAGCGGACAGCACATGGATGCCATGGAACGTACCATCGTCATGGCAGCAGCAGTCGTGGCCGCATCCCCTCTTTCTTCGCCTACGCTGCTGCGCGACTCGCTCGCCGTAGCAGCCGCAAAGAAAACCCCGTTCGGCAAAGAAAATGGGGACGACGAAGACGTCAGAAGCAGTGCCGACTCGGTGGCAGCGACACTCGCGTTGGTAGAGTCGCAGCTGTTGTTGTTGAAGCTGGTGGTGTATTCCGTGAGCATGGGAGCGGCGCTTCCGCGGCGCATATCGATCTGTGATGGCGACGAGAGAGTGTATGTGTGCGCTGTACCAGTGGTGCCCAATAGTGTTGCGGAAAGGATGGTCGCGCGACTAGCGTCGGACCGCATGAGTGGTGTGTCGGTCACCACCGTTGCGCCCCCCTCGCTGCCTCCAAGACAGAGATCGTAGAGGAAAAAAGAGCCACGCGCAATGTTACCGCAACCGTCCGGTGAGAGCTGGTGCTCCCCACACAGCACATCAGGCAGGGATGGCACACCCGCACACACCCGTGAAAACCGCCCGTGGTCGTCTGCAACCAGTTGCGCGCTTGACGGCGGGTGACACGGAATGGTATTCTGCCTCGCTTCATGAAGCTCGCCACACTCAGCAGCCGCGTGTGCTGCCGTTAAGGACGTGTGGATTGAGCTTGTGAACGCTGACAGTGGGGACTGGGTGCCCAGCGTCTCCACACTACCTCTACGAGCTGATAGCGGAGTCGACTGAGCGGAGGAATCGATAGCCAGAGCAGAATTCGGATCCAGAATATGACTGTCAACCGGGATGTGTGTCGAAATGTTGTGGCTCAGAGCAAAGTGCGGTGGAATACGTCGCTGCTGATCCGCTGACTGAAGTAGGCCTCTCTCGGGGAGAGACGGAGCTGACCGCATGGGCCCCTGATGGAGCTCCACCGCTCCACGAAGCGAGTCAGCCAAAGGCTGCAGTCCCTCTTCTGTAGTGTAGTGCCTGGCGCACTGTTCGTGAGCCTTGGCACCGGAAAAGCAGTGGAGTGTTGGCGGTACTGCTGGATTCTCAGCCGGCAGACCCTCGTCGCTACCAACAAGGTTTCCCTTGGAGACGTCCGGGGCGATAGCCATGTGGGTGGTGTACTGTGTGGAGCCTTCGAAGATGTGTGGAGGTAGCATCGTTCGGAGGGGTGGAAGGGACGGGGGGGAAGAAGACACACACACACACACACACACACACGAGTGACCTATATACCTGTATATATATATAGGTATATATGCAGACAGAAACATCAAGGAAGAGAGCAGCATGCAAGGGCATCGTCGCAGGCAAAGAAAATCGAGAACAACGAAAAATAAAGCAAAAAGAGAATACTATGAATAAGAGAAGATCACTGCATTCCCCCCCCCCCCCACCAGACACACAGAGGGAGAGAGAAGTCTGTCGCTGTCCCTCACCTGCTGCATATATACAGAAAGCTGGGAGTGCACCCCCCCCTCCTCCCCCCCCGGTATCCTTGCCTCTGGAGGTGAAGCAAGCGAGAGTGACAAGCAGGTGGGGGAAGGAGACGGCGAGAGAGAGAGAGAGAAGGTAGCTTCATCGTGTGTGCACCTGTATCGCGTTCGAGCCTTCTTGCCCCGATTCCTTTCACACGTACCCATTTCTTTGAGAACATATTTTTCTTTATATATATATATATACAATCCACAAATATGCCATAGATGAAATAATTTTAAAAAACTATCGTCAAGTGCATTTCATGCACGCACTCGACCTGTGTCTACGGTGTGTGCGTGCGCTTGTATCTCTGAGATGTGCTCGTGTGTAGCTGTGTGTGTCGTGCACGGCTGTGGGTAGTGAGCAGATAAAGCTGATCCCAGCTTTCTTTTCTCTTTCCCCCTCCTTCTCAGTCTCCCTCGACACAGTGGTCAGGCAAAACAAAGATGGCACACCGACCCCGAAAAGCATCCACCTGCCTCGAGGGGGGGAAGGAGACCCACATGCTTGACCAGGGAAGTGTCAGCCAATACATTATCAGTAAGCGCAAAGTAGAGAGCGGCAGAATGAGGCAGGGAATGAAGAAAACGGGAAGAAAAGAGCCGTACACGCACACACACACACACACACACACACAGCGTACGTATACATGCGAGGAAGAGGCAAGAATGAGGGTGAAGGGCAACGATACTCGAGTACCGCAAACATACAACCACGTGTATGCACTGATGATTGGATGGGTTAGGAGAAAGAAGAAATGGAGATGAGCGTTCATGGGATGTAGAACGCATGAAAAAAACAAAAAAGAAGAGAGATCGTTGTTGTCTCTCCCCACCCACACCTCAACAGATACACACACAAACACGTCTGCGCACCCAAGTACATGGCGGCTATGCCATCTCCCGACTACACAAAAGCCATGCACCACTGAGAATGTGTATGGATTGCGTCTGTGTTGATGCTTAGGTGTCAACAAAACGATAGAAAAAAATAATAATTAAAAAAAAACCATCTCGTAGAAAAAAAAAAATTCAAAAGAAAAAAAACGAAAACAAATGAAGATGGTGAGGGAAATTTTTAAAAGCACTAAAATACGAAAACAAGAGTTGTAGTGGTAATGGTGGTGGGAAGGAAAGTATGTGTGTATATGTGCGTATGAGTGTATGTATGTGTATGCATATGTGTGTGTGTGTGTGCGCGCCGAGGTATTAGAAAGCAGACACTACACTGAGCGCATACGCACCCACACAAACACACACGCAGACACATTTAAAAACAAGTCCTGATAGCAGGAGAAAGAGAGAAGGAGGAGGAGGAGGTAAAGACGCGATTATGAAGAGTAGCACACACGAAACACAGCGAAATGCCAAAAAAAGGCGGTGATATCCAACAATAGCAATAATAAAAGAAAAGAGAGGGGGTGGGGGTGAGGGGAAGCACTGCAGCCCTCGGGAGTGGGGATTGGACACAGATGTGATCGGAATGATGTCCAAGTACAAGGGTTGATACAGTGAAAAGTAAAGCAAAGGAGGGGAGGGGAGGGGAGGCACCGTGGATAGCTTCATCTCTCCATGCTCGAGTCCACAGTGGTACGCGCACCACCACGGCACCACCGCACATCTTCTTCTTTTTGATATCGTTGTGTGTATCTATGTATGTTATACAGCGACAACGGCGAGGGAGTCGGCGTTCGGCCAGGAATTTGCGCAAGAAAAGCAGGGAGAAGAAAGGAGAGGAGGAGACAGAATATATATATATATATATATATATAATAGTGTTGAAAGGGCGAAAAGCTTACAAACCGAAATGGGAGAAAGAGCGAGCAAAATAAAGAAATAAATAAATACGTTTCTGCTGCTCATGAAGCAACAACATATTCCGTAGTTGCTTCAGAATAGATGCGCATGCGTCTAGACTTCTCTCTTTTCCCGTTGTAGAGATGATAGCAGAAGAAAAAAAAACAGACACACGCAAACAACATTTATACGGAGATGCATAAAGGTAATGGAAAAAAAAAGGAAGTGAAAACAGCCCTGAACAAAAAATGAGCACACATTCATTCACACGGAAGCAAGCAGAGAGCGGCACACAGAGAAAAAAAAAGGAGAAAACGGGTTCGTATGCACAACAACACCTGTGTATAATTTTTTTTGTTTTTACAGGAAAAAGAAAGGCGGGAGACATCGAGGGAGGGGGGCATCACAATTGAGCTGCACCCCCGCCATCGCATCCCCTCTCCCCTGTCGAAATACGAAACTCTAAGAATCACCACATTAACGAGGAGAGGGGAAACCAAAGCATTCCTCTTGTACATGTGTCCTTGTGTTTGTGCCCTCCCGCGTTTTACGATCGCGCAACACTTCGTTAATTTTTCCCACGTAAGACTTTTTTTCTTCTCATTTTATTTGAACAGATGTTTACATACACAGACGGGAGAGGGGGAGATGCTCCGAGCCCATGCGAAGTTGTAGGCGAGCATGCGGGGCGGGGGAGACAGGGAGGGGGGAGGGGGGGGGATATTGTAGCAAGCAGTGAGGGATTCCTTTTTTTTTTCCAGGACTACAAAACACTTCATGACAATACGTACAGACATGAATGCAGGTGACCGCATGACATTCGGGCGTAGCTTTCTTTTTTGTGTGGGAACCCCCCAATCTAAGGGGGCAACAAACGTGTTTGGCTTTTAAAAAAGGAAATGAAAGCAGAGATTTTTTTTTTTTAAGGAGATCTGATGACAACAACGCGAAGGTGTACGAATATGGAGGAATCGAAGCATCACAGACTTAGGGGACTTTTTTGTTTTTTAAAAAAGAAGTGTGAAACGTATCCCTGAGTGGATCAGTAAGTTTTTTTTTTTTGCTGCTATTGTGTGTGTGTGTGTGTGTGTGTGTGTGGAGGAAGGGGTGCGCCCTCATGGGTCTTGGTTGCCGTTGCTAACACACACACACACACACATAGGTCTAAGCCGCTTCGGTGCTCCTTGTATTCAGGTGCTTAGCGGCAGCATGTCAGCACTCGTTGGGAAGGGGAAGCAGAATAACGTCGCCGTACATAAGAATATGAAAAAAAAAAAAAAAAGGAGTTTGCGAGTATGAGAGTGGATGACTATAATAAAAAGAGACCGGAACGGAAAAAAAAAATTTTCAACAAAAAGCGTTCGAGGTTATAGGACATCCGTGACCGTTGTCTGCACAGTGGTAACACCAAACGAAACGCATTTTTTTATAGCAAAAAAAAAAAAACTAAAAAAAAAATTTCAAAGCAAAAAATGCTCGGGGAGAGGTGGAGGAGAAGGGTGGCGAGTGCCTGCGCGACGTCAAGCTCAATACAGCAGGATCCTGGGAAAATAAAAAATATATTTATCATCAACATGAGACACGACATCCAACTAAGTGATGCACAGAATCGTTCCAGACTTTTTTATTTTGATTGATTGCGTTCCTGCTGTTGTTGGATATCTGTGTTAGACAGCGCGCCCACGTTTGTGTATGTGTGTACGTGTCTCTGTTGAAGCGTAAGGTGGGAAATGGGGAAGGGGGGAAAGCAGCAACGTAGAAATCTGAAGAAAAAAATGAAACACAAAACAAAAATACTTTTTCGCCTCCAACATAAGTCGAAAAAAAAAAATAAATCAGAGGGGGAATTGTGAAGCATGCAGAGAAAACCAGAAAAACACCGCAGCGCAGCAGAAAAAAAAAAAAAAAGTCGAACCCAAACTAACCGCACCAACAACGAAATAGGAGCGAGAGGGAAAAGCAAGAGGCAAGAGTGCAATATACATTTTAAGGAATAAGCAGCAGATATGCAGTTGCTCAATATCACGTTATTTTTTTTTTTTAAGGGGGGAGTGAACAAAAAATTAATTTTTTTTTTGTCGAAGGGCAAGCAGTACACGTCAAGGACACAGAAATGTGATAACTTCGTCTCTTGAAAGCAAGGATGCGAGATGAAACAAAATTCTGTGTGTTATCCCGCCACGTATGCGCACAGACAGACAGACAGACAGACACGGGAAAGAAAAAGGTCTTCTACTTTGAAATGCAGGGGGGGGGAAGGGAAAAGGAGAAATGCGTACGAGTGAGCCTTTGGAAAAAAGCAGTGCGAAAGCATCACACACACACACACACACACACAAGCAGAGAGACAGGGGGAGAGACCCACAGTGCACATAATTGCGTTTTGCCATTTCCTTCCAAAATTTGAGGAGCTCTTGTCGTTGTGAAAGGAAGGCGGACAGACAGAGGTGGCGAACGGCGAAGGGGGGTAACGCATACATAAATGTAAACATCAAAAAAAAATAAAAAATGGAATACTTCGAAAATAAATACGCGAAAAAAAAAAAGGAGCAGTAGATTGTATAGGATGAGCAGCCATCTCCACAGCAATAAGCAAGTAAATAAAAAATAAAAAATAACCTACATTTCTTCTAATTAAGAAAAGCGAGCAACAGGAAAACTTTTCTAGGCAAATGCGCATAAAAAGAAAACCACAACAAGGAGAGCACACAAGCGAGTGAACAATAATATACATACACACATATATATATATATATATATATATATATATATATTATTATTATTATTTGTTTATTTTGGGCGTAAGAGAAAAAGTTCGAGGTACAAATGAAAATATAAGCTCCACGGCATACAAACATGCTTGAATGCAGACGTCGAGAATATCCAATCGAGAAATGTCTTCTGGGTACGAAACGGAGGGGAGGGGGGGGGTTCGAAGACACAAGCACACGCATATATATATATATATATTTATACATATATTATATATAAGCATATCGAGGACGCAAAAAAGGAAAATAGGGAGGGGGACGCTTGGGGTGTAAAAACAAGCATTAATGTTTCTATACATGTGGAAAAAGTACTTGAGCACGAGAGACTGATATACACCCATACGTATATATATATATATGAAGATATGTATGTACATATTTAAGAACAATATATATATATATATATATATATATATATATGCACTTTGTGCACCCTTGATATTCTCCAACTGTTAGGGCAACTCTATGTCTGTTCAATATATGTTTTGCGAAAGAAATGACAAGGGATAGACCCATATGGGCCTATATATGTATAGATAGATATAGAAATAGAGATATATAGAAAGGTAGACAGCTATAGATATAGATATAGCCATATAGATCTAGATATATATATATATATATATATATATGGGTGTATAGATGCCTGTATACATATATATATATATGTATATATGTAATGACTTGTGTGGCACTAAGCCTTGGCGCACAAGTTCACACAGAGGTGTACGTGCATAGAAACGAAAAAAAAAACACCAAAATGGGGAGGGGAGGAGGGGAAGCGCGCGGCTTCACGCCTCTGATAAACACGCGTGGGGAAAAAAAAGGATTTTTTTGATTTAACATAAAAGGATGGGAATGAACAGAAAGCGAAAGTGGAGGCATATCGCCATCACAAAACATAATCGTGTTTGTGTATATGAATATATGTGTGCGTGTGTGTGTGTGTATGCAGGGGGAGGGGGGAGGCAGAAGGAATAAAAACAGGCGACTGAAGAGACACGATGGCTGAAATCCCTCATGCACCCCATCCCCCACAGTCCTCACCCCCTCCACCCACCCACACCGCATACATACGCGCACACATACACACACGAAAAAAAAAAAGGACAAACAAGCAGGAATGCGACGATGGTATATTAATTGATGAGAATCTCCTGCCATACTTCTATGAAGATCTGCTGTGGGAGCAACGAGCAATATAAAAAAAAACAAAAGAGAAACGGGAAAAGTTGGAACGTGGGAGTGTACACGCGTGTTTCCAGGTGCACGTAGGCGCAATCCTCACCTGGAGGCACGATAATCAAGGAGGAAGAGCTGAGGCGTATAGATGTATAGATAGATATTATGTTAGTGTGCCCTAGCAGATATGCTCGTAGACAACTAAAAACGAGGACGACTGTATATATGTGAGCGTGCGCGTATGGTCTTCGCTCATGAGAATGGGTTCATTCAAAAATGCGATGGATGGAGGAGGGGAAGGGGTTCAGTATTGCCTACCCCGGTGATCACGTGCCACCTTCTTCCCTGTGTATGCCGCCGGCAGGGAAGCGGAAGAAGTTGCCTTCCCTTCACCCCAGCGCCGAAGTAAGCACAAAAATCAGCATTGGCAGGTCATCTGCCTCAACGCCCAAACCGCAGCAGAGGCGAAGACCTCCTCCTCCTCCTCCGCGCGCAGCACCGCCGACGCAGGTGAGAAAGGGAGGGCCGAGGTAAACAAAGGCCCCGCCCAGCCAGCGGAGCAAGGCATTCTGGGATTGGGATCCGAAGGAAAGAAGAGAGGCAGCCGCGCGGTGTTGCCGCTGACATGGCGCGGGGTCACGTCTTCTGTCGCAACACCATCCGCGGACACCACCGCTCCTGCAGCACATGCCAAAGGGGACGCAAGGACACGCTCTGACCATACACCACCCCTTCCGCGTTGCTCGACAGCGCGCTCGAAACGCGCGTAGCAACGCCTGAGCTGTCGCAAGTCCCACGGTCTCCCCGAAGCCACCACCACGGTTGCTGCAGTCGGACACGATGAAGTCCCGCTGATACCCCCGAGACGCCCCGGGCTGCCATCCAAGCTATCAACTTGTAAAAGCGGTCCTCCGTGTTGTGCAGATGGCTCAGGCAGCTCAGTGGAGGCTGCGCCAGGCGACAGCGGTACGGCGCAAAAATACCCGGACGTTGGTTCGGACCTCGCGTGGCAGCAAAAAAGCGACGCGCCATCATGCTCTGCTCGTCGACGCATCGCCGTTGCTTTGCCTGATGCGGGAGACGTGTGCGAACGGAGGGACGAGCCCGATAAACAGGACAGGTCGGGGACAGTCAAGGGGTGAATACAGTGCGCCAGCCCCCGCGACGCTGCCGCCTCGTCCGACACCTCCGTCGATGGAGCAGGAACCGAGTGGTGCCCTGGGGAGGTAGAAACACACATGCCCGATGCGGGTCGTGGGGACCTTGGGGAAAGGGCTCCTCCCCACCGCGCGGTAGATGACGGCACGCCTGTGATTGAGCAACCACGCAGCCACGGCGTCGCTGGTGGGGAAGGGTGCATCAAGGAAACCATGACCGATGTGTGTGCCATCGAGGTAGGAGCCGACAGGGCCGTCTCTGCGGGGAGCGTTCCCTGCCGCTTGTCGACATTCTCTGTGATGGTCGATGTTGGCCTTTCACGTGCACAGGTATCGCCCCGGCGCGCCTTCCTCACATCACTCTTCACGTCACACACCTGTTCAGCCCTGAAAGATGGCAGCATAAACACCGGGCATCGCACCCTACGCTGTCCCCGCTCTTTTTCTGTTGCATTCTTCCCCACAGACGGCGTGTGCGGCGAGGCTTTCGTGAACGGGGCGAGTGGAGTCATGCACAATGTCAACAGCTTCTTTTCCTTCTCTGTAGTGGTCGCTGCTGTGGAGGCCATCCTCTCCGCCCCGTGCGGTGCATCCCTCTTCACCTCAGGCGCAGGCACGGCAACGGCGCAGGGAGTGGTGATTGAGGGAATACCGACGCTTTCAACTGTCACGGAAGTGCTCTCGCAACCAAACGAATGCCCCACCTGGTTGATATCACGTGTTTCGCTGCTGGGCTGCGAGCGCTCAAATCTTAACGATGGTGAGCGAGCTGAAGGCACACCTGTGAGACAGCGTCCCTCTCCCGAGGCGACGGAAGGGAACCCCCTCTCCTCCAGTATTGATTCGCATGGCACGACCCATGTGCGCAACACCGAGCTGCCTCTCGCGCCATGGATCCCCAACTCGGACTCTCCCGAAGTCGTCGCACTCATCGCTGCGGCGGTTGCTTTGTCCATCGAGGCCACATCAACTAACGGAAGGAGGGCACGACCGCCCGCCATGCAAGGCACCGTGTCCCTGCGTGACGAAGACGGCGACGACCGTGGCTGGCGATGATATTGCCTTGTGACGGATGTCTCTTCCTTCGAGAGACTGCAACTCGTTGACATACAGCGGCGGCGAGCCCCGCAGCAAGAGGAGCCTGACGCGCACAGCGCCCTCCCACGATTCTGCGAGCAACGCCTCAAGTGGGGACAGCAGATGGGCGTGTCCTTTGCGTGAAAGACAGCACCATCACCAGCGAACGCCACTTGTGCGCCACCCCTCGCAGCAGTGTCGTTTTGAGCCTGCACATTTTCGTCGATCTCCGCCAAGAAAAACGGATCGAGGAGACCATCACACGACGTCTGTTGCTGCCGATGGAAGTGGTGATCAGTATTCGCTGGGTAATGTGTACACCGCCCCTCAGTCTCAGCCCCAGATGCTTTGGACCGCTCCCGAATTGCCGACGGGCGCGGAGACCACATTCTTTCCGCATCCGCGGCCGACTCCGCAGATCTTGTGGTGACGGCTGCCGTGGCACCTCCCGTCACGCATATTTCTTGGACATTCGATTCCATCGAAGAGGGCAAAGAGGTCATTTATGTGGCGCAAAAAAAAATTAAAAAAATAAAAATAATAGTGGGCGGTTAGGCTTGTGAATGTGTCCCGTGAGCAGTCTCACTCCAAGCACGCCCTCTTTTAGAGGAACTGCAGACAAAAAAAAAGGGGGAGGGTAGATGGGGCGAAACACCACAAGCGTGTGGGAAAGATATATATATATATATATATATATATATATATACAGAGAAAACGGTCTCCGTTCGAAAAATTAAGATAGTCCAAAAATACTCAGCGTCGAAAATCGTCGAGAAAAAGGAAAAAAAACTCGAAAATGAGTCCAGAGAGGAGGATAAAGCGCTGCCAAACAACAACACAGTCCATGAGCTTCCCTGCAATCAGCCCAATGTTTTCTTCTTCCTGTCCTTCTTGCAGCAGTCAGTAGTGAATGGAGACAAGTCGAGTGAAAATATATAATAATAATAAATAAATATATATATATATATATATATATCCTTTAAAAATAAATAAATATATAATTGTATATATATCACAGTTTTCGTGTGTGTGTGTGTTTTTCTCTGGTCCTCTGGTGCCACTCCCTCTACTTTCAAGGAAGAGCAGACTGCAGAGGGCCTCTTGCCGCAGAAGAGCCAATATGAACTGGAAAAATGAAGAGCGCAGGTGCCGATGGCAGGGTCGGATCTGGAGGAGGGAGGGACGTGTGTGTGCGTGCGTCACCCTCAGGATAGCCCCCGGCTCGAGCGCGTTCTTTGTTCCTCCTCCTGGGATACGTTATAGACCGCCAACTGGTGAAGCTCCGTATGACCAAGAAAAAAAAACCAATCGCACGCGCTGACACGGCTAAGCAAAAACCGCCTCAAACACTAATAAATATAAATATATATAAATATATATATTTATATTTATATCACGAGGGCGAGGAGAGGCAGTCCGACCTGAGAAAAAGAAGAAGGGTAAGGGAAAAGACAATCGAAACAGGAAAAGAAAATTACAGCCCAAGGAGGGAGAGGGGGAGTGGCAAGAAGGGAAGAAGGGGTGAGGGACGAAAAATAATAATAATTATAATAATACGATGACGTATTGTTGTGATTGTGCTACTACTTGTCTGGGCCTCACTCCCTCTGTGTGAAAGTGTATGTATACCAGTGTGTCGTCGTCTCCACACCTCGAACAGAAAACAGAAAAAAATGCGATGGAAGCAGCCGCGACGACCGGACGTACCCAAGAGAAGAAACAAAAAGAAATAAATTGCTGAGCGTTGAAGGACGCCAAATAAATACACGCTCCCACACACGTCGCCCGCAGAGGGATTGAGGGGAAGGGTAGTATAAAGAAAAGGTCGAGGAAGGGGGGATGCAATATACATATATATATATATATATATATATATATATATATATATATATATGTGTGTGTGTGTGTGTGTTTTTGTGTCTATGCGTGCCCTAATGCGGCTATGAAGAACTGTATGTCGAAGTGTTCAGGAATCCGTTATGATTACCAAGAGAGGTGGAAAGATGAATACATATATATATATATATATACAAATACATATATATATATATATGTATGTTTTTTATGAATCAATGCAGAAACATAAATTTTAGTGGAGCATCCCAAATGGAGGAGGATAAAGGTGCCCAATGATGGTGGGAAGGTGGGCAGTGATGTTTATGCGGGCAAGTCAGAAGAGGCAGAGAAGAGACGAGAAACAGAAACGCAAATGAAAGATGTCACAAGGAAAACGATTCGTGCGCCGTGTGCGACCGTTGGTACATTGTGTGAGTGTGTCTGCGTGTTTGAAGAAAAAAAAAAAGAGGCACGGAGCCCTCATCCGCATTCATTTTTTTCTGTGCCGCAGATACACCTGCATCGAGACAGCTGGATACAGATTCGAGATCAACATCGCCTTTTCCACGACAATGCTGCGAATCCGGCCCCTTCACCTCCCCCTCTGCCCAGTACAGCCTATCTGTAGACTCGAAGGGCAGCTCCGTCGTGGAAAGATGGCTTGGCATTATATAAACATCAATAATAATGCGACCATGAGTGCTAGGGGTACAGATCTCTCCCCCCCCCCGCGGGCACGCCACTGCCTCACCCATCGACTAATGTAGAGGAAAACAAAATCCTCTTTTTGTGTGTGTGTGTATATTCCATGCTGTAAACTCTCGCCATGCCACCACGTAGTCCAATTTTTGAAAAGATTGGGAAAGCGCACACACACCTACCCACACACACACACACACACACACACACACACACACAGAAAGAGAGACAGGGAGAGAGACCCCCCCCCCACCTCCTCCTCCTGCGGGGCGTCGAGGTGCAGCGGCTGGACACAATCAAGTTGAACAGAGGAGAGAAAAAAAACCAAAAATAAGGGAGAGGGGGACTACAGCGTGTGCGTCGACGAGGAACCCCACGACTCGGCCAATATCCCCTGCATCAAGAAAAAAGGGAAAAAAAAAAGATGCATATTCGTAGTGGTAACGATGATGTCCACGATAGCCGCCTTCGCTTTTTTTTTTTACGATGGAAACCCATGTCGATGATATATGCCCCCTTCCCTCTGCCCCGCCCATACACACAGGAGTGCGACTGGATACAGGCCGATTGGGAAAAGAAACAAGAAGACGGCGACGGTGACAACATATGATGATTGTGTATACAGAAAAAAACAAAAATGACGACCAAAAACACGAGAAAACAACTAGCTTCGCACCAACAATAGGGAGCGTCGGCGACATCACGAGGCGGGGGGGAGTGAGGGGGGAAAGGATGCGCGTCTTCGCACGTACGTATATGCGGAAAAAGAAATAGGTCCGAAGAAGACAGTCGCCAAAAAGGCGCGCCCAGGCACAACCTCCTCTGCGCAAGCGTGAAAACATTTTTTTTTCCTCATATGTACATATAAGCATATATATATATATATTTTTTTTTTAGTTTTTAATTGGAAACATAATGCAGGGGGGAGAAAAGAAAGCACACGTACATATATATATATATATATATATGGCGCTGGGCAAAAAAAAAAAAAAAAAAAAAGGAGAAAAAAGGGGGAAAAGCATCAGTAAGGAGAAAGGAAAAAACAGAAAACCAGAACCTTCCGCCCTCCTCGCTGCAGCAGCTTTTTGAAGGTCTCCACGTGGCTTCTACACTGCTGATGCCACAGGTGCGGATGCATTCTTTGTATATTAAAAAACAAAAATCATTCATCAATACATGAAGAGGCATACATACATATATATATATATATATATATGTGTGTGTATGTGTGTGCGTGCGGATGGGCATTTACCTCAGCACGTGTCTTGGATCAACGCATCCCTTCCTTTTTCTTTAAGAGGGACGAATAGCTCAGATACAACTAAAGAGCAAGGGAAGAAAAACATGTTATTCCTGCTAGATTTCCTGAATCAGCACAATGTTGTCCGCCTGTATATATATATATATATATATATACGTATGGGTGTATATTCGTATTTGCATGTCTGTGTCTGTATAAACACACAAAGGCAACTGCACAAGGAAAAGAAGGTAGGGAAAAAAAAAAGATGTGTGGTGCCACGTCGTATCACTCACAAAAAGGCAACACCAACGAGGCTCAGAACCACGAAAAAAAAAAAAAACGAGGAGGAGAAACTACAAAAAAAGAAGGGAAAGAGGGTTCTTGTTCCTCCATTTACATGCTTGCTCGTTTGTTGATGTCTACAAGTCGATGGTCCCCCCGCATGCTTAAGATACCAGATACACACGCTCCCGAAAAAAAAAAGGGGGGAAAGAAGGATTCATATATATATATATATAGATATAGATATACTGTAGGTATATATGTTTTTTTTTTTGAATGTATGTATAACAAGTATTATTTACATGTATAATGGTATGCGTATATGTAGATGTATAACGGGTCAAGGAGGAAAACCCAAAGGTGATAAGCCAACTGTCCTACACCTGCGCTCACCTATCCGCTGAGGGAAATGGAAAGGGTTTTGAGAATTCGCGATGATGAACAATCAAAAAAGGAGGGCGGGAGCTTAAAGGATTTTTTTTTTTAGGCGCAAGAAGGGGGAGGGAAAGACAGATAAGACGTGGTGTATACAATGAGGAAGTGAAGCCACCCATGGAGGGTACCTTCAGCTGCAATAAGAAACAGAAACGAGAAAAAAAAGAAATTGGCCAAGACTTTATACCCACGAATGTAAGGGCCGAAGCGGGGGTGGGAGGGGGAAAGTCTTAAACGACAGCGGCAAGGAAAAGAAAAAAAAAGGAATGCAGGAGGGGAAAGTCCGGCGAGGAAAACTAGAAGGCAGTCACGTAATATAAGCATCTGCAGCTTACGCGCTGCTCTGCCAAGGGTTTTCCCCCGCCACCCGCCAACCCCCCCCCCTTCCACACACACACACTAAGAAAAAAAAATTGATCAAATCCTTAAACAAAGATTGCGACTGCGCCGTTGCAACGCGAAGTCGAGCTACACTCACACTCGCTTTCGTCTGTCGGTGTGCTGGGCTCTGAGGACACTTCGTTGGAGTCCCCCCAAGCACACACATCAACTACACGTCCACAGAACTCGCATAACGGCATCTCGAAGTCATTGCAGCTGTGCACGTGCGGCACGCAAAAAGGGATCCGCGTTAGCCTTCGACCTTGGCACTCACCCGCCACGTTCCTCTCGGCACACATTCCAGAGGCAGCCACAGAAAGAAAAGACGGAGAGGGGTGCACCTCTGAATGCCGCAGCTTCACCTTACACAGCGCTCCGCTGACCCACCGGGCATTATCGTCTTTGAATAAAATCGCGCCGTCCTCTCGATCCACATCGGAATCTGTTCTCAAGGCTGGGATGAGATGGTTTAGCCGCCCCCCCTTAGCATACGGGTAGGCTGGCACGCAATACACATCCGCAGGCATCCCGTCGGAGCGCGTCCACTGAGCACCGCGCTCGGTGCGCTGCACCGCGCGCCAGTGAGCGGCACAGCACCAGTGGAGGTAGACTGGTTCTCGTCCAATCAACATTTGCGGACCTGTCACGAGTACCTCGAGCACAGGGCTGAGAAGCTGAGCATCGCTGGCTGCGCTCGCAGCAAGGGGACTACCGATGGTGCTCCATGGCTCAACATGTCGCGCAGCACACGCATCCCCTAGCTGGCACTGCGCCACTGCGACGGTTCCGCCTCCCGTGCCCTCGAAGGCAGCCTCGCCAGGGCCCACCCCGGGCCACTCCGAATTGGACGCGTCCGTCAAATCACCTACAACGTGGTCGCTGGTCTGCTGCCCTTCGTTGCTCAGATCGGATCTTAGTGGGGAAAAAAAAACCTTGGTGGGCTCAAGCTGCAGATGCGTCGACATGGCACAAGAACGAGTAATTAGAGCTGGCTCGCCGCTGCATCCGCCAAGACACTCGCCGCAGCTTCCCTGGCCCAGGACACGCGAACTAAAACCTGCTACGGGATGACTGTGCGCAGAGATGCCCGACGCACCCGATCGCTGCAGGTCCTCAGCACTGGCCCAAATGAGTGGACCTCCTCCTCCAGTATGAAGCGACGCAGGCAAATATGTTAACCCTGCCGCCGCCTGTAGCGAACCACCGTCCTTCACCACTGCGGTAGAAATGGAGGCTTCCAGCGCGGCAGTGCGCTCCGTGTGCAGTGTCTCACACGCGCTTTCAGTACCGCCCCTGCTCGTGCTTGCCCTAATCAGAAGGTCAGTGGAAGCCTTGGTTGCGCACGAGCCTGAGCACGGGGTGGGATCATCCGACAGAAAGAGGGTGTCGTAAGGAAGCGAGTCGCTCTCTGAAGCGGAGACGCAGCCAGCTATCTCTGCACAGGCGCGCACCGCATCACGAGCAAACGTTATGGATGTGCACGAGAAGGCTGCAACACCCCTGGCGTCGATGCCAACTTGCCTGCTGGGAACACTCTGAGGCAACGCTGTCTCCACTGAGGAGGGCACGGCGGGCATGTGTGAGTGAAAGCAAGGTGCACAGACAAAGCGCGATATTGCTGAAGTCCTCCTCCACGCACCCCTGCACCCCCAGCGGACACAAACAGAGGCACAAAAATATATATAAGAAAAAAAAAAAGACGAGAAAAAAAAACGTATATGGGTTTTTTTGAAAATTCCCTAGGGCGCGGTTTTGCTGCGTCAGCTGAAGAATGGGGGAAAAAATGCAGGAAAAAGAAAAAGACGACGACGACGACGACGTGAGTCTTTGGGTACTTTTTTTTTTTTTGAGGTATAGTGACGCTGTGGGTCAGCCACTTTTGGATATATATATTTTCTTCTTATTTTCTTTCGTATGTGTGTATATATGTAGAAAGGAGAAAACAAGCGATCAGTCGTGTCAGTAGGAGGTATTTATGTGCTTAGCTACGCAGGTCCGTACACTGCTGTCTTTTTTTTTCTTTTCTGTGGATGTACACAGACGCTGATGAGCAAAAAAAAAAAAAAACGCGTCAGGTTTTAATGATGCCAACCCTCCTCTGCTGCTCTCACTGTGTTTCCTAAAGCAAGCCCCACAGAAAAAAAAAAAAAGTACAAGAGATTGTTTTTTTTTTAAGAAGAGCGAAACAGATAGAACCAAAAATCGGAATGCTAAAGCAAACAGAAAACAGGGAATGGAGGGAGAAGAAAAAAATGTTTTCACGGGAAAATAAAAACTAAACTGCTAAGTGAAACAAAGAGACGTTCGATGTATTAAGCGGATAAACGAAGCAAAGTTGCACACAGAAAGCAAGGTATAGGGAAAAAAAAAAAATTGCGACCGAAAAAGAAAAAAAAAGGCAGGCTAGTAGAGGAGGAGAAGAGTTTATACATAAATACACGATCGATCAAACAAAATTCAGAAAGGGTACTGCAACACCGTTGCCACCCCTTCGACACACACGCGCACGCCCTTGCACGTTGTGCTTCTGTGGGTGGAAATCAAACCCCCTGCCAGCCGAGATAAAGTTTTGTTGAGCACACTTCTTTACCCTGGAGTCTCCCCTCCCTCCCTTTTTTTCTGCCTCCAGATTTTGGAGTGTCCTTTGCTTGTCACCAGGAATATGTAAATGACCCGGAAGAGCGAGTGACGAGTCGACAAGAAAGATGTTGGGGAGATTAAGGGGAGACCACGGTGGCAGTAGCCTTTAGCGGATATTGCAACAACAACTGCAGAAACTAAGAAAAAAAATCAATTCAGAAGGCAGCGGATATATATATATATATATATATATATGTGTGTGTATGTATATGTATACGCAAAGTCGTGAAACCTGGCGCCGCGGCGACAGCGCACAACAGCACTGGAAGAAAGAAAAAATATATATGTTACACTCAAACCGCTTTGCCCTTTTCTTTAGGGGGAGGTGGAGGGGAGGAAGTGGGGGTGAAGTAGGGGTGTTCACACACACACACACACACACAATACTTTGATGAACTACACCCGGCACTCGCCCTGGATGGAAACGATTGATATTGGTGCAGAGCAACCGAGACAATTAAGCTGAACAAAAAAAAAAATTCCAGGAGAAAACAAAAAAAAAACGGCCTGGAGACCGGTAAGGACGTGGACGAGAAGAAAAAAAAAGATGTTTGAGGATATATGGCAGTTGAGTAGTACAGAAGAGAAGCAGGCGTGTGGGTGTGTGTGGAGACAGTGAGAGAAAGCCTTGGAAAGGAGAAGGGTGAAAAAAGGGAAAAAAACACTAAGCTTGACTGAGCCGTGCTTTCGTGTGCAAATGTCGAAGCTGAGAGTGACCACAGCGACAAACACAACTCAAAGGGAAGGAACGATTTATATATAAATATAAATATATATGAGGTGAGTGTTACTTGAGAGAACACGAATGAAAAATAAAAAAAAGTGAAAAAAAAAATAGAGCGGAAGAGAAAGAGAAAGAGTTGATGTATATGTATATGTATATGTATATGTATATATATATATATGTATGTATATGTGTGTGTATGGACAACCCCCCCCCCTATAAGTTCACTTGACGGCAGACACCAACACGGAGAGGGAAGAAAAAAAAAGGAAGGGGGAGGAGGAGGAGAGCGTTGGGCAAACGGCCAAAGAAAAATAGTTGACAACAAAAAAAAAGGGGAGGTGGATTACACGAGGAAAACAAAAAGGGAAGGAGAATTATAACGGGGAAGAGGGGGGTAGGGAGAAAAAAAAAAAAATGAAAGGAAAACTGAAAAAAAAAAAAAAGGATGAGGGGAATGGGGGTCAAAGCGTTTTCGAGAAGAAGATCAACAGAGGGCGCAGGCAATTCTTCGTTCTCCGCTACACCTGCAGGCGCGCGTCTTCTGACTCTCTTCTTTTCTTTGTTGTTGCTGCCGTTGTCGTCGCCTCCCTGCCATATATATATATATATATATATATATATATAGGAGAAGGTGGAGAAGAGCTTTTCTGGCCGATGGGATGTAAACAGCTAAAAAATTAATGTCTTTGCTTTCGTTGGCTGCTTTGCCTTATTTCGTGATGAACCCGGAGGAACCGCACACACCGTCGAGAGGAAGGGAGTGACAGAAGAAGAAAAAAAAAACTGCCGACGATTGAGCCAGCGAAAAAAAGGGGGAAAAAAGTGGACGGCGCCTCGCTGGGGAAGAGGAGGACGATGGAGCTAGGGACAAAGGCGGAGGGCGTAGTGGGCAGAGAAATATCGAGTAGTATGGATCGAGAGGCAGTTCTTTGTTCCAGGTGTTGGCGTGCGTGTGGGTATGGGTGTCACTCTAGGCGTAAGCTGAGCGATGTTGTGGGAAAGAGGGAAGCTTGGCAGCTTTGATCTTCCCCCCCCCCCCGTGAGTGTGTAAATGTTTGTCGGTGGTGATTTTATCAGAGGCAAAACGAAGAGGTGTGAGAGAGAGAGAAGTGAGAGAGTGGAAAAAAACAAAAAAAAATTGTCTTCTTCATTTCCAGCGAAACGTAGACGGATGCGCACACGGATACACAAGCGGAGTCCTATTGCGCCTCGTCAACACGAGAATGTTGGAATTTCTCCATGAGTGAGAGCCTCCACACACGAGAAGAGGAAAAAAAAACAATCTTTTTCTTGCTCTTCTTGCAGTCCGCCCTCGCAGCCCTGTATGTATGTGTGTGTGTGTGTAGGGGGGGGGAACCTCTCTGCCTCCTGCGCTCCCGTCTTCTATTGACAGTGTCGCTGTCAGCTCACCTGTGAGACGAGGCACTGCTGTGTTGCCCACAAACCGACTTGCTCTTTTCCCTCTTCTGCCGATCCGATAGATTATTGCCTCAGACATCCTCACAAAAATCACGAGGTGCCGAATGGCGTTGGAGAAAAAAAAAAAAACTAGAGTGCGCAGCTTTCTTGAGCGTGGCTGTAGTAAGAAAATGCAGTGGTGAAGGAAGCACGCACCCTCAGGAAAAAAAAAGGAAAAAAAATCCGTTAAGTAGCCGCCGCGAATAAAAACGGAGTTTCGCATATATGCAGTCGAAATGCAGTTGTTGCTCAATGCCCGGAGATGCACGTCCGAGGAAATAGTTATGGATATCATTGCTCTTGCACAACGCGGCAGCAGGGTTTGGGTCTATCAAGAATACGTACGAAGCTGGACGTAATATTCTGTCAGCGGTGAGAAGGGTGAACATAAATCTGTGTTCCATCATCAGACCCCCTGGACAGGTGCGCCGCACAGTGGAGCCATATGCGTCCCCCCGTCACTGCACCCGCCTTCCGATGCCGTACAGAGTTCCGAATCGTGTCCAAAACGTGTCAGGGGCATCAGGGCTGCCGATGGGCTGAGCTTGGATCGGTGAGATGAACACGAAGGGCAGAAACGGTCAGGTAAACGCCCTTCACAAGTGACGGCGCTTACGATCCAAAGTAGCAGCGATGCGAAGCTCCAGATGACGGCAACTGATATAGGGCGATGAGGGCCCCATGCCGCCTCGATGCATGACGCGGAAAACGTTCGTCGCTCTTCATGGTCCACTGCCTCCTCAGCCCATCGAAACGTTTTTTTTTCTTTAATACGCGAGCAACAAAACTGTAGACATACTCAAAAAGACACAGACAATATGCATTGGATATGAGGAGCAACGCTACATATATATATATATATGTGTGTGTGTGTGTGTGTGTGTGTGTGTGTGTGTGTGTGTGTCAGATCTTAGAATGGTAAAGCATACAATTTGTGTCAAGGGAGCCTCAGACGTCGCAACGTCTGTGAAGCCAACGATCGTAATGAGTGGAGAGGGAAGGGGATGTGAACTAGGAGGCAAGATCAGCGTTGGGGAAACAGATGTGTGAAGATTTCTGCGCCGAACAACGTGAACACCAACAATAGAGAGCTGATGCAGGCCACGATGCATGCATATAATGCTCAGTCCCTTCCGAGAAACAAGAGACAAGAAATGGGTAGAGGAGGGAAACAGAAGATGCCCAGAGACCACCTCGCATCCTTCTGAACAGGTGAATGGACAGTATTGCACGTACGATAAGTTTGCACGCTACGATAGTACACATTGCCGTGTTCTGTCAAATGAAGAGCCTTCTACCAGAGCACCCTCAACGGACCCTACCACCTGACCTCCCGTGGTCCAGCCGTTGAGGGGGAGGGCGGGAAGAAACTCCCCTGACACCAGAGGTCAAGTACAAAAAAAATAGGTCCGTTACCGGAGCGATGTTATATAATGACAAGAGAGGAGAGGCACGGCCACGCGCGCCTGCGGCCCTCCAGCAAAAGCGCAAAGTTTTGCGTAACATTTCACAAAAAGGAAACACAATCAAATCAGCCTTCTCAACTCGGTGGTGGAGGGGGAGGAGGGGGGCGTAGACATATTGTATCGAGGAAGGTCAGTGTGAACGTGTGTACCCCCTTTTCACTTATTTTGTCTCTCTCTATATATACATATATATATATATATGTGTGTATATTGTGTAGACCAATGAGGAGTGGCAGTGTTCGCTTGCACCTTTCCCGTTCACCTTTGAATTTGACTTGTCGATCGATCTCTTCTGTTCCCCGCCCCACACCCTCCTTGAAAGAAAAAAAAAATGCAAAGCATCCCTTTCTCTGCCTTCCTTTTTTTTTCGTCCCCTCCCCTTGGCCGGGAGAAGCCGATAGGGCCCTACTATAGCAGAGCGAAAAACATAATGGTGATGTTTTTTTTTTCCTTTTCTATCGTTTTTTTTTTTCTAGAGAGAAAAATGGACGAGATGTCTGTGTGCTTCCCTCCACACACACACACACACACACATGCGTGCAGAGAGAAAAAGGGAGATGGTGGAGGAGGGGGGGGTCACAGGACGGAAACAAAAGACAGTGTCTCTAAGTGAGATCTCTAATAATAATAAAAGAAAAACCTTTGCTTTCGCTGTCTACCCTTTCTCCTTGAGATAGGAAAACGGTGGTGTGGTTGTTAAGGGAAGGATGGAAAAAAGAAATCGAAACAAAAGAAGACACAACCCCTCTAACGGAAAAGAGAAACGGGGAAAAGAGAAATGGTAAAAATAAATTCAAACAAAATCGTTGTGCATGGAGAAACTCAAAAACACACACCAAAAAAAAAAAAAAAATGAGGCCGCGATGAATGCATGTAGGTGTATAAGCACTTGCTGATGTGTCCGCATGACCCTGCGTTCGCCCCCCAGAGGGAAGGGGTGGTTGCGCGTGTGTATGTCGACATTAGCTACACATGCGGAGAGGGAGGGAGGTCGGCCATGTGTGTGTGTTCAAATGCACTCTCCATGTCCACCTTTTTTTCGTACGTTGTGCACGAGATCTCTGCCCTCGATGTACACTCTTTTTTTTTTTGAAGAACAAAAGAAACAGAGAGAAAAATGAAACAAACAAGAACATTTTTTTTTTAATTAAGCGAGGAAGATGGGGAGATCGATGCACTAAGGCGAGACGAGGACGCGCGATAAACATACATGGAGAAAAAAAAAAAGTGCACACAGGTGAAAAGAATGAGAGAGAGGGGAGGAGGGGCAGGGCAGGAGGTTGTGAAAGATCAGCTCTCTGCCATATGTCTCGACGGTGAGAAAATAAAAATGAATATAATGAAATGAGAAAACACTGACACGAGTGTTGCCTTTACCAAGCACGGCATTAAGGTGAACTTCACCCGCCCCCTTCCATTCCCCCCCCCTCCTAATGGAACAGAGAAGGGGCGGGGGGATGAAGGGATATATGAGCTTCAAACTGAGAAAAAGACGCACACAGAGGAGAAAAAAAAATAAACGTAGAAAACATTTACAGGTAAAAAAAAATGAAATCGAAAGAGACATCAGAACACCGAGATGCCGGAGATGGACAAAAAAAAAAATTGTTTCAAAAAAATGGAGAAAAAAAGCGCAGTAGCAAGTATACGTTAAGAAACGAAAAAAAAACAAAAAAAAACACCTGAACGGGTGTACACGACTCAATGTCCTATCGGAGTGTGTGATATACACGCTATCGGCCAAAACCAGGTCGGGTGTTTTTTTTAATCCAAGACGCGGAATGTAAATATATATATATATATATATGTTTGATAACGCTATCGATTTGATATATTTTGTTGAACAGAAAAAAAAAAAAAAAGAGGGAAAGGGTAACACGAACTGGAAAAAAAAAAAAAACAAGTAAGAATGCAGTAAGAAATGAATCCAAAAAATGAGGTGAAAGAAAGAGGAGGGGAAAGAGATCAGCACGGCCCATTCCGGTGATGAGATATAGATTTGCGAAAGGGCTACATCATGGAGGGAGGGGGGAAGGGGGGGAATGTGGTGAACAGTGAACGTATGGAGGCTAATATAGAAAAAAAAAAGGGAAACACACACACAGAAACAGATGCTGATGTCGCCAGTCGATCGCGCACGCACCTCTCGAGAGAACAGAAAAAGACGCACACACACAAATATACATATATATATATATATATATATATATATGTATATATATATATATAGGCACACAGATGAAGACAGCAGGTACCATGGAAGCAAGACCTGTTTTTATCAATATCTGCTTTTGTGAATCAGCATCCCCGGGTACTCACCGTCCATCACGGACGGACTCGTGTTTGAAAACAGAAAAAAGAAAAACAGATTAGCATTGGATCATGGCGAGACAGCACTAAAAATTTAAAATAAAGGAGGTAGAGGGAAAAAAAAAAAGAGGAGGGGGAAGAGGGGGCTGGGATGAAGAACAAAAATATCAACGAGCACAAGCAAATCGCTGAATCCCAATAAAAATGAAGAAAACACAAAGACACACCGTGACACCACACACCGGGGTAAAAAAAAAAAAAAACGCAACGAGTAAGCGGAATGAATAAAATAAAATGAGCTCGAAATAGTAAAAAAAAAGGATAAAACTTTGGGGTGATGGAAACAGAGATACAGGAAACTTCGGGGGATGAGAAAGGAGGTAGAGGAAGAGAAAAAAAAAAGGCACAGCAGGAAAAAAAAATTGAAATGTAAATCGTGAGAAAAAATAAAAAGAAAATAGTTGGCCACTTCACCGTTCGAAAAAAAAAAGGGGGAAAAAGTGAAGATGAGGACACCGACGACGACTTTTCCCGTGTACGAGAGTCCTCATGTGTGGTGGGGAAGAGGTTTATAGGCGTTAACGCACACTCGACGTAACACAAGCTGATCTCCTTTCCATGGAGCACAAATAAATAAATAAAAATTTAAACGGGACACCAGTATACACACATCCCCTGCAACTCGTCATGGGGATATGAAGGGCTACCAGCACACTCGTGTGTTTGGGAGAAAGGGAGGGAGGGGGGAAAATGGTCATTTGAAAAGAAAAAAAAGGCCCAAGAATCGAGAAAGAAACTCACGCACATTCTCACAGACGAACTGCCCCACCCCCCCCCGCCGGCTTTTTTTCCCCCTTCGTCAATTTTTTTTTGTTTTTCAAAGCACACGCTCTCCGTCCCCTCCCCCGAGAAAAAAAAAAGCAGGAAAAAACAAAGAAATCAGCGTCAACTTTCCGCGATAAAAATGTAGACACGATATGCGCCATCGGATGCATATTTTTTTTTGTGCAAGAAATTTCCATAGAGAAACTCTTTTCCAGACATCCTCCAGCGAAGAAACGTAATTGAATATCAACGAGGTATTGAGCAAAAAGAAGAATATATATATGCCTTTTTTTTTTTTTGATTACATGCACGAACCCTATTTGTATTTACAAGGAAAGGACACATATATTTGAAAAAAAAAAAAGTTAGCTGCGTGTTCCCCCTCCCACACACAACAAGAAGCTAATTGGCGGAGACGCAAAACGTCGGCATCAACTCACACGTTACCGCCTCGCAGGCAGGTAGGAGGGAGGGAAAACCGATGTCGACAATATTATATATATATATATATATATATATATTATTATTATTTTTATTATTTTTATTTATTTATTGTATATATATACAAGAAAATTTCTTTCCAACTCGACTACCCCTGCACAGTTTTTAGAGATAATTCTCAAGAGGGAAAAATATGACGAACCGCGGGAGCGAGTACTGGTCACGTGTAAGACGAGCATACGAAACTCTGCCGTGGCTATATAAAACTCGTAATGATAAGCCTGCAAGGAGGTCATACACGGGTAAGGCCACGAGGAACGGGGAGGGACAGTATACATCGTCATCTCACGAGGTGAGGGCTACACCTCTGCACACTTCCATTTCCCCCCCGCTCCCAAAACCCGCATCCAACGCCGTCCTAAAACGGGGAAACGAATTCCCTTCGCTTGACAATCTTCAACGTCACTCGTTCAGAGACAAGTCGAGAAACGTGTACCCGCACAGACGCAGCTCAGCTGCCCTCCGGGCTCGCCAAGGCCTTTACCCTGGCCCCCGAGAGACAACCCGCTCCAGCCACTGCATCGACTCGCCTTTGCCGGCCTCCCCCTCCCCACCCGATCGCTATCGACACACGGCATTGGATACCTGGCGCGTCTGGCAACACAGCATGCCTTGGCCCTGGCAAGGCAGCGTCCGGGCCTCCGCTCGAGGACAAGGCGGGAGGCAGTGGCGTCTGCCGTACAGGAAGCAAGAAGAAACAATCGAGGCGCACGGTGGATGCGCGCCCAAGGACGAGGCCGTCCAGCCCCCACCCCGTGGCCGGGCCCCTGTCACACCCGGAGCCCATCCCCACATCGCCTCGCGCCGCCACACGCCCTCATGGGTTTGTCTACGCAGTCGGCAGGACTTGACGGTGTAGCTCGGCGTCCGCTCGTCATGGCCCCGCCGCCCGTGCCTCGCCAGCCAGCCCCAGCTCATGTGCAGGCAAGTGGTGCGCATGACACATATATGCACCCCCCCCCACCGGTGATCGGCGCCGCTCCACTCGTGACCGGTGTCTGCCCATCACCCAGTCCCTCCTTCCTTAGCGTCAGCATCTGTGAAACACTTTCTTACATACGCTGGGCAACGCGTGATTGCCGCGCTCAGATGTTTTTTTTTCTTCTTTTTCGGGAAGGACGGGAAGGAAAGGAAAAGGGGGGGGGCCTGGGGCCTGCTGCTCCGAAGGCGGAGCCTAGGTCTGGAGAATGGAGCCACTGCGGCGCCTATGCACACGCGCGGGGAATGGAATCCGCGCCGAGCGACCGATCCTTCGCCTCTTCGGAAGCGTTGAAACAACAGAAATCAGAAATCTCTCGACACCCAATGCCGAACAGTCTTTCATGAAGTCCTACATATTTAGAGAAAACCATTCATCGAAGACACATGAGTGTGTCGGACGAACCAATCAACCAAACACCTCTCAGCTCGTAACCAGATTACGGCGTGGTGCACAGAAGAGGCGCGGCGTGGAGCTCAGGATCCCTGCAAATGAGGAAGACGGGGAATGAGATGGGGCGGTGAAGGAGTGCATGTTGGGAAAATTGTTAGCCAATCCACGAAATATATTTGCTTTTCTTTTTAGGTGCTGGAGCGAACCCTGGACACCGGTCGCTCCGGCTTTGCGTCTGCCGGAACCTTCCCGCTGACAACATAACTGTTCGCCACCTGGTTGGAAAACAAAAAAGTCGAGAGGAAGTGGGGAAAGGTCTGGGAGTAGATAATGGCCGGCCTGAGGATCCATAATGGGGTGACCAAGGGCCGCGAGAGGGGGGGGGGCGTGGAAGGGAAATCGTATAAACAAAGGGAAGTAGAAGAGAAAGAAAAAAACGAAGTGGGAGGAGTAGTCAAAGCGTAGGTGAAATGAGATAAAGGAAAGGGGGGGAGAGAAACAGCGGGGGGGGGGGGGGGGCGTGGAAGGGAAATCGTATAAACAAAGTGAAGTAGAAGAGAAAGAAAAAAACGAAGTGGGAGGAGTAGTCAAAGCGTAGGTGAAATGAGATAAAGGAAAGGGGGGGAGAGAAACAGCGGGGGGGGGGGGGGGG
>CM007332.1:219160-230900 GCA_000333855.2 Endotrypanum monterogeii
TGTGTGTGTGTGTGTGTGTGTGTGTGTGTACGTATCCGAAGGGAGGAAAGGAAGGGCAAAATGAGAAGGACAGAAGGAAAAAAAAAAAGGGGGAGAAGAAGCGGAACAATGAAAAAAATCGGAAGGAGTCGAGTGGTGCGGTCTGTTAGAAGGGGAAAAAAGGAATAGTGGAATGGGGCGAATAGGGGAGAGAGGCTGATGGTTACCGCGAATGAAAATTACTCAAAAAAAATTGTTTCCTCAGGGAATGGAATGCAAAAACAAAAATCCGCGGTTTGCACTGAGTGTTTGTTTGGTTGTTGTGTGTGTGTGTGTGTGTGTGTTTATGTGTGTGGGAGAGTGAAGGGAGGGAGAAAGGGGAGGGGATGTGTGTTTCCGTGTATGGGTGCGGGTGCGGTTGTGAAGGCAACAGAAACAAAATTTTCTTTTTATCTGAGTAGTAATTTTTTTTTTTGTCTTGTAAAAATACAACCAGCAACCAACAAAAAAAAAAAAAAAGGGGGGAACTGTGGTTAAACTTAAGACAACAAGAGAGAGCAAAAATATAAAAAAATAAAAAACGGTGGAGGAGGAGGAGGAGGCGAAAAATAAAAAAAAAGATGAGAGATGAGAGGTCACCGACACCTTGTAGAGGTAGGCGGCGGACACTTAGCTCGAACACACACGCACACGCAAATAAAATACGGATCTGTAAGGAAAAAAAAAAAAATACAAGAAACAGAAGCAGAAAATGCTGCGCACCCAGGGAAGTAAGGGGAAGAAGGACACAGGAAGAAGAAGAAGAGCCAGGGAGCCAGCCAGGGAGCCAGCCAGCCAACCGCGATCTCCTTTATATAAAAATGGAGCGAAAGACAAGACAGAAAAAAAAGATAGTGGGGGGAAGTACACACGCACGCACACAAAAACAGAGCGACCAGGCCACAAGCATACAATGCGCACCCAAGCTTCTAGAAAGAAACGGGAGGAGACGGGAAGCGAGAGGGAGGGAGGGAGGCGGAGGTAGAAGTGGTGGTGCTGGTGGTGTTGGAGGATTTTTAAAAAATGCTGGGAGACTGGAACAGAAATTAGTGAATAAAACTTGTCAGATGAAATGTAGAGAGAAAGGTACGTGGTTGTGTGCGCGCGCTATCCGTCAAGCACAGTACGTGTTCGCGAGACGAAGTTGGAAAAAAAAAAACGGGAAAGGGGAAAAAGGGGGGTAACACGTTAGCGCACAAAATGAAAAACAGCGACGAGCATATCCCACAGCAACACGAAAGTCGATGACACAGGGCTTTTTTTTTTTGAGGGGGGGAGGGGGGGGTAGTGGAAGAATTAGTGTGCGTGCGTGCGTCTGTTAAGAAATCAATAACAGTTATGAGCTTTGGAGTGTGGATTGCTGTTGTTTTTTTTTTTTCGGAGGTGCGAAACGGGGCAGGACGGAGCGGAAAGCGGTGCAGATGAGCTTCTTGTGTCGTGTCGGCGTATATGTATAGAAAAAGAAGGGGTGAGGATGAGAGGGAGGGGAAAGAGGGGGGGGGTGAGGAGGAGAGGCCCATGAGGAGAAACAACAGTAGGAACCGTAGTGATGAGACTCAGACCAAGCCAAATACAAGTCAGCTGAATATTTTTTTTTTTCAGAAGCATCTACTTTCTTTCGGTGGACTTCAGATTTCCTTATCACCGTTTTTTTTTTTTTACGAGGGGATTTGGTTCCTCCTCTATGGCCAACAGTGGTGAAGCTTGCCTACACCCATAACCTCAGACGTGGCGGGACGTAAAAGAAAAAGGTAGTGTGTGTGTGTGTGTGTGGGGGGTGGGGGGGGGGGTGGCATGCCTATGTTTGTTTCACTGTTCCCCCGCATCTACATCCATCATCTTTTTTTTTTTCACCCGTGGTGACGAGCTCGCTCTCTATAGAAGAGAAGGAGGGGGGAGGAGGAGATGATGATCTCTGGTACACTTGAGTGCGGTGGAAGTCCGAATACCATTCCCTACGCTCACAGCTATTCACATCGCGCATGACTTGATTTTTGTGACAGCAGAAAAGCCTCTTGTTATTTTTCTACCCGATTTGGGTACATACCGGAAAGAAAAGGGCCTGGCATGCCACCCCCACCACGCCCCTCTTCCCTACCTCCATAAAACATTGAATACACGTGCATCCTAGAGGCCCCCTCCCCCTCTCCGAGGTGTTGGGCTTTCCGTGTCGTTTTTTTTCAATGATTTTATGTTTCCTGCCCCCACCTGCACATCTTTTTTTTTTTGAAGTCCGCTTGCTCACCTTATCTTTGGATTACCGAAAGGCAGAGAAGTGCAAAGGTGTAGAACATGGGAGGGGGAGAGGAGAAACACAGATGCAGTTTTTTTTTTCTTGTGCAAGAGCGCCAACGCATTTTCTTTTTTAATGCCTCCTCGCACCTTTCCCCTTTTCCCCCACACAAACAGAGAGATTGGCGGTGATTGTGCCCCTCCCCCCCTCCATGCCTCTGCAGGTGCGACTGCCACCGCCACACGGAGCGGCGTCACCCTTTGGATGTTTGGGGAAAGGACTCACCACCACCACTACCCCTACTGAACGATTGGGAAGCAAGGGAAGAGAAACGAGGGAGAGTCGAGAAACAAAGGGAGTCCCCAAGCTTCACATACAACACCAACATGAAGCGTAATTTGAGTAGGAATAAATGAGAAGTGAGCGAGAAGAAAAAATTTCAATAAACAAACACATATATATATATATATATATGATTCTCCCTCACACCATCTGCATTGAATGATACAATCAACGCTCCCCAGCCACGTTGGCTGTCCAAGATTTTGATACTCGCGGTGGGTTCGCATTATCATCTCGAATGCATGTTACTTGGGATGGATCCAGTTGATAATGGGTTTCGAGGGCAGGGCAAAAAAAAAATATATTATAATTATAATTAACGTCAGTCTTCCGAAGGAAAAAAAGGCGATGAAGGAGGAGATATATATATATAAAACCCCAGTAGCCCAAGAAAGTTGACTTGCGTGAGTTGAAGAAAGAAAAAGAAAAAATAGTCTCACTGTCAAAGGATTTTTTTTTTTACGGGAAGTGGGTACGAAACGCCAAAGGGCTGAAGCGAAATGACACACTTCGAAAGGCAGGGGATACCGGTGGAAAAAGAAAAAAAAAGGGGGAGGGGGAGGGGGGATAAAAAAGAGGAAGGCTAGACGCATAGGGCGATTCCTTCGCAGCAGTGCATAAACATTTCTATATGAACGCTTTACGAATTTTTTTCGTAAGATAAGGGGGGAGGGGGAGGTTGAACGCTGATGCGTATGGGGCGGCAGCACTGAAGGTGAAAGAAGAGGTATCATGAAAAACATAAATTTTAATAACGCGCACACCCACACGAATACACGCGCATAGTGTGTACACATTCCCTTTTAGGCGACCTTACATCCTTTGCAACATTAAATCATTCCCTCCCCTCCACTCCCTCTCCCATTTCTTTCAGAGAGGTGGCAAATAAAAACTGATGCACCAGAGACTCACCGAAACTCATACATAAATTTTTTAAAAAAAAGAGTAACATTTTCGCGTTTCCGCTCTCGCCTAGATGCTCCCTGGGCGTTCACCGCCTCTCGCACGCGCATCTCCTCCTCCCTGTGTGTGTGTGTGTGTGTGTGTGTGTGTGTGTGTGTGTGCGCGGCTGCATACCTAGAGGAGTGTTGCCCCACACCCGTACTCACGAGAAATTGAAGTCGTGTAAGAGACACCACCCCACCCCCACAAGGTTCACACATATATATATATATATATATATATATATATGCATAACAGAGTACTGAACAACGGAACAATGACTGACGTCTTCGCCACCAGCGGCGTTTCCAGTGCCTCCCTCAGTTGTACACCGACTCAAAATGCAATGAAATGGATTAGAAAGAAAGGAAATGAGCGGGAAAAATGCGGGGGGGCGGGGGGGGGGGAGGCATAGACCACTTCCACCAAAACACTTGTGTTTCAAAGGGGGGAAAAATATCGCACGACGCACTTTGTTAGCCGAAAGAAAAACAATCAGTTCCGCTTTGAAAAGGACTATGATGGATGAAGAAAAACAAGGATCTGTGGACCAACTACATAACAAAAAATATATATTTGATATTTTTGATTTGAAGAGGTACGGACACAAAAAAAAAAAAAAACTGACACATACACACATGGGGGAAAAAAAGGAAGGGAAGGGCAAATACTAGAGCTCGCCACGGTATGTCGCTACGTCCTCTGGTGTGGAGGGGTATGTGAGAGAGAAAGGAATCAGCGGCGAAGGGGAAGTGAAAACCAATATCGCCGCCCACCCGCTTACCAGACGTGCTCTATGCAGCCTGACAGCCACACTGCTACACTACCTTGATCATCTCCCTCCCTCCCACCCGCTTAGGGTCACATACTTCAATGGAGGGAGAGAGGGAAATCAAGAAGATCACAAGTCAGCAACAATCACAGACATCAACACAGACAAACGTAATGATTCCCCCACCACCACCTTACCGAGAAGCATCACTGCAGGAAAGAAAAAAAGTAGGGGGCGAAGAAGTTACTACGGAGTTGCACATGCACATTGAGGGACATTCTTTTGTTTTTTTTTTTAGGAAGGAGAGAGGACGACCCTTGTGCTGCTGCACTGCTACCCATCAGCGAGTCGGTCTTTGAAGCCATAGCGATGAGCAATGCCAGATCCAACAAGATTGAAAAAAAAAATTGCGGCAATGGAAATAATGAGGATAGGAGTGGGGAGAAAGCAGAAACCCCCCCTACCCCTCTTGATGCATGTCATAGCAGCACACACAAATGGGGACACACAGACTGGGAGAAGGAAGAAGAAAGTGTGTGTAGGAAAAAAAAAAGGAGGGCAGTTACCCCCGTCATCCACACCCTCTTCTTTTTTGTTTAGCCGTCACATCTCGCTGTGTGTTTTGGGGGACGTCCTGATTTGGGATCCTGCGCAGGAGGCTTTGTCGGCATGCGGCTGACACTTTGTGTCAGCACAGCTCTAGACGATGCATGCTGCCGCTGCTGTGGCAGGTGGTACTGGAGCTGTGATGCCAGTGGGAACAAGGGCGTCGGGGCGCCTTCCTTTGAGGAAGGTGCCGGGTGAACATTGGGTATGTTTTCTGAGTGAAAAAATGAAGACGTGAGATCGCCTGGTAACCTGTGATGTATGCTGTGGGTGGTGTTCACAAGATCTTCCGAGATGTGAACCACATGACCGCCACCTTTGTCACGACCACCCTCCCGCACCGCACCGACTGGGGCCACAGATCCGGCAGGGGACCCCGCAATCGCATTGGTCCGCGGTGCTGCAGAAGGCCCTACGCGTCTGCCTAATGAGTTGGTCACACCAGCCCTTCGCCAGGTCGTCGTGACGTCGTCGCCACGTTGGTGCCGCGCGTTGGGGGACTCATCCGTGATGTAGAATGAGTCTCGGGAAAGGAAGCCTAGACCGACAGCAGTGGGGTCAGATGTGGTGCATGTCTGGAGGTCCCGTCGTTGTGATGCGCGCGCGCTGGCGTTCTCCAGCGCAACTTGCATGGCGTTGTCAGCTGCCAACATTTCTGGTGTGCAACACATCATTGGAGTGGGTGGCCTATGTGTGTGTATAGTATTCAGCCGTATGAGATCAGAGTGAGGCAACAACCCTGCAGTATCCACAACACCAGTTGCTGTGCCCACAACACCGCCCTGCCTGCCTCGCGTCACACCGATACCGCTGCATGGAACTATCCACGCCGAATCATCTGCAAGGTAGTCATGACCATAGCTCAGCGTACACACGCCGTCAAGATTGCTCATTGGGCTCGCTAGAGATGTCAGGGTGGAAGCAGGAATAGAAGCAATGCAACTGAGACCACGGGCACTGGCGGTCGGACCGAAGCCGTTCTCAGCCGAGCCCTCAGGCTGCTCCTGGTGATCTTGACACAGATGTGATAAAGTCGAGCAGTGAAAGCTAGGTGTGCACCGCCGCCGCCGTATGACCGCAGCAGCTGGTGCGCCACCACCCGACGCCATCACCGGCGCTGTCGCTGTCGCTGACGTCGTCGTCGTGTGTGTGCTGTCGACACCTGCTCGCACTCGATTGTACATGGGTGGCGCATCGTAAGCATCGAACTCCACAACACCTTCCTTTGAGACGATACGAACAACACCACGGCTGCCACTCACGCTTTCAGAGCCATCGATGTAAGTGGTCGATGACGGCAGAGACAACAAGCCTCTCGTGAGAAACACCGGCGACGAACCTTTGAGCCCGGTCTGGGGCAGGTCACCGAGCCCGTCCACGGCGGAGCCAAGATTCGCTGCCGAGCCACTCGACCTTCTCCATCGCGTCCGCACACTACCGAATCGGCTGACGACCTCGCTGGTCACAGTCGCTGTACCGGCTGTCGGTGTGATAGAGGTGCCAGGAGTGGCGACGAGAAACTGAGGACCAAGTAGGTTCGACTTGGGCAGGACTGGCGATGGAGCGAGAAGAGTATTGGCGATGGCGTGGCACCATTCAGGCAGCAGAGATGTCGTTGGTCGGCGGCTGCGAGAACAATCCAAGCGACTGCCATCACCATCGGCGACCTGCAAACCAGGGAAATCGGGCATGATGGGGTCCTCTGAACGCCAGTCCTTTAACTTGACCACAACGAATGTTGGCACCACCGGAGATGACGCAGAAAGGGGAGGGACCTCACCCCTGCCCGTGCCCGTCGGGTGGGTCGCCAACACGGTGCTCTCTGCCGCAGGGACCGCAGCGTGTGTCGCGCCCATAGCGTAGGTAGCCGCAACCATCTGCTCTCCAGATTCCGAATCCAATGCACCACTAGGTACCGTCCTCTGCGAAGTGGCATCTGCAACGGCCGCTGCTGCCCGCGAGACAGGTGCGGAGGCACTGTTGCCCACGTTCCGTTCAGTCAAAGGGGCACGGACCGCGGACCAGATGTGATTCCCCTGACCGCCCACATCACCACTGGGTAGAGTCGACTCTCTCCTCGGCTCCAGTAGATCAATCATCGACATCGACATCGCCGATTTGGCTGACATCGAATGATCCGAACCCCTTGGCCAGGGCTGGCTAGAATTGTATTCACAAGTCATTGCGTTCTTCGCCGCTGTCGATACTCGGTCCGCATCTCCTGCGGCGGCGCACAGTGGTCTGTCATCGCCTGGCAGTCGAGGAGTCAAAGAAGCCGACGGAGTCTGAGCAGGAAGACCGAGTGTGAGGTCGGTATTGGGATCGTTGAGACACACCTCATTGTCAGCTATATTTCCGAAGGCTGCACGCTCCTGACGAGTGCGCACGCTTGGCAATGTTGCGCCCGCCTTTCCGGTCCCCGCAGAGTCGCTTGCCGTGGATGACACCCGATAAGAGAAGTCACCTCCGCGGTTGGGGACAACTGATGATTGCACGACGGATGCCGAACCTGTGTCCTCTGCGATGATCGACATGTACATGGTGGGCACTGCGGATGCCTCCCACATCCGCTCTGCGGTCGAAGGAGTGCAGTCGAGGCCATCCCTCACCGTGGCAGATGACTGCAGCTGGACAGTGCGCAAGTTCGTATGCATTTGAGAGGCGCTGGAAGAGCACCCACGCGAGAGTGGACCTACCCCGCGACTCGCTGTTGCAAGGGATGCAGAGACGCAGCCAGAGGCTTTGGCGCTGCTACGCCCCGCACCCTCTGCCTCAACTGCGCGCGTGTCTGAAATTACAGCGGAAAACGGAAAAGACCCCACGGCGACACCTTCGCTGCGCAACTGCGACAACGAAGCTGATCCTCGAGCGGCATCGGTAGGCAATGTCAGCGTCGAGGGAGTCCGCGGGGGGGTGTTCACGTCCCTCTGCCCACCCGCCGCATCCGGACCGCCGACGTTGCCTCCTCCGCGTTCCCCTTTTTGATGGGTATTGCAATACACGCCGCACACCATGTCGCGCTCCAGGGCATTCTGCAACGCGAGCGCCTCGAGACTTGTGGTCAACACCGGCGCTTCACGTTCGCGCCACGTCTGCTGACCCGCTGGCGGAACATTTGAGCAATCGTGGCCAACGTCTTTACTGCGCTGCGAGAGGACTGCCGCCTGACCAACCTCCCCAGTGACGAGCACCGCTGCCCCGCCAGCACTACCGGGAGTCTGGGCCTGTGCAGCGGTGGAAGTATTGGATTCTGTACTTCCAAGTATTCCCGACAAGTCGCCATGGCGAAGTCGCCCATGGGCAGAGCACTGGCAGTCTGAGAAACCCCGCAGGTGATAACAACCCCCCGGCAGCTGGCAGAGGTCGCTGTCATCCCAACCATCGTACGGTACCCAATCGAATAAAGGGGAACAGGAAAAGCTGGATACAACCGCAACCGTGGAGACCTCGCCTGCGGTTGTTGTGACTGGGAGCGACGAAGTTTGAGGCTCGCTTAGCACTTGCTTTTGCCTCTCCTCGTGTGGAGACGATACACCGTTCCTCGCACGCCCCGCCTGGATGACGGGAGTCGCAATACGGTTCTCCGTCAGGTTCACATCCCGTGAAACAGCACCGCTGCCTCCATCCCCAGCGACAGCAATCCCATTCACAGAAGAGCCGGGGCTGGCGAAGGCTGTGAAGTCAAGCCACGCCCATGGCGGCAGCACACTAGAGGGAAACGGAGCAGCAACAGAAGTGCATCCGTTGCCTCCTGGGCCAGTGCCACACTGAACCAACTGCGCACGCTGTTGCAGTGCCTTGACAGAAAGGCGAAGACCATCTCTGGCGGGTACCGCTTCCTTGTACGAATTCGTCTGGGCTTGGGCCTGCACTCCCACTGGCGAGCCCACCGAAACTGACTGTGGCGGTCGCGGTGATGCTCGTGCATATGCCCCCAGTGAGCAGCCTCGAGCCCTCGATGGCACCGTGTGCGCGTACAGCTTACGAGGTGCACCCAGTTCCTGAGCGATGCTGTCCCCCGCCGTACTACTGGGGACGGGAGGAATGCTGTCACTGGTCTGGATAGGACACTCCGGTGCGGTGAAAATGGAAGTGAGAGCAGCAGTAGCGCCCGAGAGGTGCAGATGACGGAGCTGCAGCGGGTCTCCTCTGTGATTATGTGGTTGGATCACCCGGTCTGGGTCACGAAAAAAATGATTCAAGGACATCCGCTGAGAAAGCGAGGAGGACGGGGGAGAGGGGGGGAGGGGGGGGACAACAAAAGGCAAAACAAAAGGAGAGGAGGTCCTAATGGTGCCCCAGAAGGCACTGAAGTTGCAGAGGGAGAGAGGAGGAGGAGGGGAAAGGGAAGGAAAGAAGGGGGGAGGAGTGAGCACAGCGTGAGAGGAAGAAAAAGAGGGGAAAGCGAAGATAGAATTTTACAAGGCAAAACAGTGTCAGTGAACAGCAGTAGCTACAACAGTTGCACGTCCACAATCACAGAGAAAGACGCTCGCGCTTGCACAAGGCCGGGAAGACAAGCGACAGCGAAGAAAGGAAAGGTGGAAAAAGCAGATACAAGATATAAAGGAAAGAGAAGCAGAACTCTCAAGAAAAGACGACACAACAGAAACAACGGAAAAAAATCAAAACGAATCTCAAGATGGTTAGAGGGCGTGTCAAGCGTACACTGGACTACGATTACTTCAACACAGACACGCCGCACAAACACACAGAAAAAAAAAAAAATTGCTTCGAGTATGGCAGAAAAAAAATGAAAAGGACAAAATAAAAATAATGAGTCGCAGAGAAACGAAAGGAAAAGAAGGGGGGGGCAATCACCAAATAGATGCGAAGTGAACAAAAAAAAAAAATAACAGTCAGGAGGAAGCAACGGGGGTCAACAATAATGGAGTGGGTCGATCGAGGAGTGAAAAAAGAGAAAAAAATAGAGAAATATGGTACGTGTGTACGCCTCCTCCACACAGATACATACACTGTACTACAGCAGGAGGAACACAAGATGACCACCGGGATATCAAAACGTTCGAGAGACGGAAAAAAAAAACGGTAAGTGAAACCGAAAAACTATATCTGAAGGAGGCACAGATTCTTGTTGTTGAAGAGGAGAACAACTCGGGAAAGAGCTGGAGACAGAGGTGTGTCGAAGTGATGTTTTGAAAATAGAACCACTGAAGACGTCTCAAAACAATTACGTTGCGGGCGTGACGGGGGAAGATATCACACGCTGAAGAGATATAAGCTCCTTCGAAGAAAAAAGGGCGAGAGGGGTCTATACGGACACACACACTGAGAAAAAACTGAGCCCCCCGACGTCAGAAGTGAAGAAATTCTTTAAGCTGTATGTGAGTACCGATTGAGTATGGGCACAGATCTCTTTTTTAGGAGGAAGGGGAGGGGCTAGGCTTTTGTTATGTTTAGATCCTGAAATGCCGCCGGTTAGAAACCGAAAGATTTCTTGATCTACCGAAAGAGGTTCCTTCACAAGTCAACAGAAAAAGGATGTGGGCGGGCGGAGATAAAAGAAGATCTCCTTCCCTGCACAAAGAAGCAAAAGAAACTTTTATATAAGAGGAAGGAGAAAAGGAAGATGTAACAGTCGGCGATAAACTCGGAAACGCACTTAAATAAACGAGAACGAGAAAAAAAAAATCTTGCACTAGGTGAATCGCACGAGAATGAGGGGAAAAGAACACGGAAAGAAAGCGGAAAGGGGGGGGACGAGCAGAAAGCACACGATAAAAACAGAAAAAGAAACTGGAAAATAAATATATCAGCTATCTAATACGAATGTGAGGGAGAGGGGGAGCGAGCGAAACATCTTGTGGAACGGAATGACACACAGACACAGACGCAAAGACACGCACACTCTAAGAACAATAGGAACAACCGACAGGAAAAAATAATTTTAAACTATACGTAAACGGAAGGAGAGAAAAAACGCGTCCTGGGGAAGGAAAATGAAAGAGTGTAGTAGAACAGAAGGTTCTGCAACCCACTGCCGCAGAGAGCGCCCGATAAATGCAGAAAAAAAAAGGAAAGAAGTAATAAATTTAAAAAGTGTGTTTGCGTGTGTTGGGGGGAGGGGGGGTAAAGACGACAACAAAAAAACCCCAATGAAAAAAGCTGAGGGGGGGATAAATATTCTAAGCGACGAACGTAACAAGAAACGTATGATAAGCGCAAGATGGGAAAATAAATCAAGATATAGAGATAGGAAGGAAACAAGCGAACGTGTGACAAAAAAAAAACACAGATGATAGGTGAAAGAGAGTCGGAAGGAAAAAAAAAAGAGCTCAAACCTCGTGATGTTCGCTTCTTTGTTTTCTAAAATCGACTTTTGTGGCTTGCCAGCACACGCAGAGAATTTGCTCCCCTCTTGCAAACGTGTGATCACGACTGCGCACAATGCCGCAGCTGAGGCGCTCAACACTGTAGAGGCAGTGAGTCTAAGCGAAGGAGGACAAGATCAGCGTGCGCGCCAAAACAAAGGCGCACAATGTTGGGTGTAATATGTGTATGTATATGTATATGTATATGTATATATATATATATGTATGCGGAGGTAATGAAAAAAAAAGGGGGAGAAGGGTAGATATAGGTAAGAAACCCCAAGCACCAAGTCAGAAAAAAAAAAATGAGAGATCTAGAAAATAGAAGCTAGTCGTCGAAAAAAAAAAAGGCAAACAGTAAGCCTGCTCTGTTGTACAAGTCTGTGGAAGTTACGTAATTGCTTCTAAAGATATCTCTGACCTTTTCGTGAGCACCCTCCTCGGGTGTAGTAGTTAGTATATATATATATATATATATATATATATATATATACT
>CM007332.1:231040-291400 GCA_000333855.2 Endotrypanum monterogeii
CGTTAGTTACGTAACGTACGTACGTGGTAGGTACGGTTAACGTTAGTACGTCTTAACGTAAGTAATACTCTCGTACGTTACGTTACGTAGACACCTCCGTCGGTGTAGTAGTAGTATATATATATATATATATATATATATATATATATACTTCTTAGGGGGTATTTTTTCAGTCCCACACGCTTTTATTGCTCCACACCTCTGTCTGAGGAACACGTGTCGCCCCCGTCCCTGCCTTCCTCTCTTTCCTCCGATTTCCCTCTTTTACCCGCAATGAACCTCACGCCCGAGTATCACGCAATGAAAAGCGTGCCCACAACAAACCTCTCCTTCGCGGCTCTTGAAGATCGGCGCACAGAAACCTCTGCAAAAAAAAAAAAAGGATGCACAGAGGGGTAGGGGGAGGGAGAGGTGAAATACAATACCAGCTAAAAATTCGATGCAAAGGTGTTTAAACTCTTTCCCACAACCACCACCACCCAGACCTTCTCTCTGTGTGCGAAATGGTACGCACGTGTCGCTGCGGATGCGTGCGTATATACTATTTAGTTTATACTTTGTTGCTCTTGAATAAATATGTAAATATATAAAGAGAGGGAAATAGAGATGACGCTAGCAAAATCGACCCTTGATGAGTGAGGGTGTGTGTATGTGTGTGCCTTGACGCCCACTTTCCCCAATCCGCTTTGCCCCGTAGGTTTGGACTTTGTATGAGCGAGGAGAGAGCACGATGCAATACAAAACAGTTTTTGTTGTTGTTGTTTTTAATGCAGTGGTTAAAAATATATATATATATACGGACAATTTGGGGACACCAGGGGTAGAACAGAAGCGTCAAGAACACGAGAGTGAAGACGTCTACAAAAATAAAAAAATAAAAATTGTGACCGATAGAGAAGAAAAAAAAAAAATAAAGAAAAACTAACGAAAAAAATATAATAAGTGATGAAAAGCCCAAGATGAGACAAATTTGCTGAGAATTACTAGCAAAGAAAACAAGGTGAAGGCTGACCAGAGGAAGAACCAGAGAGGGTGTGTATTTACGTATATAAGTATGTGCGTGTGTGTGTGTGTGGGAGGGGGGAGGGGTACGTGCGGTGAACCCATTCCCTACACCGCCGAGAATACACTCTCACAGAATCAAATCCGCCTATCAATTTATTTTTTTTATCTCTCTCGAGACTTCGGACTCAGCTTCGAGCACCACCTCCACAATGAGGGTTGCTTTGTGTCTCCGCTCCCACTTTGGTGTGTGCTTTCTCTCTGTCGTCACTCCTCAAGTTCAGCGAGGCGTAAGGGGGGAAACAGAGGTGCAGAAGGTGGTCGCAAACGGAAATACACTAATAGAAAGAGGCAGCTCCAGATCGAATGTATATATATATATATATATATATACATATAGGTATATGTGTGGGTGTATGAAGAGAATCCTGGAGATCCTGGGCGAACAATATATATATATATATATATAGCGCCCCCCCCCAAAAAAAAAAAAGATTAGTGAAAGGAAAAGAGGTGAAGGTAAAACCCTCAATGAAAAACAAGATGCTAGAATAAAAAGCGCTAGAGAGTCCTACGCTTCAAGGGGAAAATGTATAATTTTAAAAAAAAATAAAAAATCGAAGTCGTGTATTTGTTTCTTTTCTTTTTTCCCTCGTCACTTTTTTCTTTTGCACGCTAGCCTTCAGGGTGTGACTGCAGAGGAAGGGGACCCTTGCCCCTGTCCTTACGTATTTTTTCTCGGTTTGTGTCGAGTCAGGGGCAAAAGATCAGAAAAAAGGGATGAATCAACGTTGTCCCGTCCCACCCTCTCTCTTTTGAATCACCTCGTTTCTATCTTCGATGAAGCTGCAGTTCTTTCCTCTGCTGACGAGTCAGCGTTGTGTGTAGCACAGAGAAGCAGACGCGAACACGCACACACCAAACGCGAGCAACAAAAGAAAAAAATGCAGTTAGTTCACTTGGTAGAAATGAATGAGGTCCGCTCGTCTCCCTCTCTCTCTTCCTCTGTGTGTTTGTGTGTGTAATGGTGGGGAGAAATATGGCAGACTTTTTTTTTAAGGAAAAGAAATCAAAGCGGTGGCCACTACATGAAACAGAAACGAGCGTATTCAAAAAAAAAAGGGGGGATCGTTAAAAGGCACGAATGGAAAAAAAAAAGCCACACAAAAAAAAGAGTCCTGGTCAAGCAGACAGACAGAGAGACGAGGGGGGGGGGGGAAAGATTTCTAAAAACAAGAAAAATGATGCACCGAAGCAAATATGTGCCAATACAAATGATGCGTTTTTCAAATGTAGCGTGGAAGAAAGACGAGAACAGAAAACAAAAATAAAATAAAACGAAAGTTTCTCAAAGGCACGCGCACGCTCACATAGTCCGTTTCTCGATTCCAAAACCTTCCCCCTCTCCCTCTTTCCTTTCTTGCTCTTGTTGTACTTTTTTTTTGTGTGTGTGTGCAACGAGCGGTGCTCAAATAAATGATCTCCCCGCTGCGCTTTCCGACACTTTAAATCTCAAGGATTTTCTCTTTCTTACACAACTGCAGTATTCTGCCGTCAGGTTGTGGTATGCCTTTTTCCCCCTCTCTTCTTCTTGTTTTTTTTTTCTTGTGGCCAATCCCTTCTGATGATGAGCGAGAAAGGCAGTCACGTTTGTGTAATCGTTCGTGGGCACGTGTGCTGAGATGGGGTGAATAGACGTCCGATCTGGTTGCCGGTGTATGTGTCTTCTTTTTCCCGTTACAATTTATTTTTTGTTGCTGTGATTTTCTCCACCAGAAAAATAACTGCAGACCTTGTGATATATATATATATATATATATTTATATATTTTTCGGTTTTGTTTTTTGCCCTTCTCCTCAGCCCCTCGTCCTGCCACTTTCTCTTAAAGGTGCCTCAACTGCTCTCCTCGTCTGCTCCAGCCGCGCCTTCTCTCCCTTTGGTCGTCGCGTATACCTCACTTACTTTGTGTGTGTGTGTGTGTGTGTGTGTGTGTTTGGAGGGAGGGCCTCTCCGTCCCTGATGCCACGGCGTCGCCTTTATCAGAAATACTCTTTGACGAGACACACACACAGACAGCTGTCTTTCTGCTGCCCCACACGCCAGCGAACAACTCGAAAGAATCAGTGAGGCACTAACAGCTAGTGTGTAGCAGAAAAAAAAAAAGTACCCAATCGGCAGATGTCGTGAAGAAAGGGGGGAGAAACCGTTCCGAAGGTGATAGAATCAGCGATTTTCTTTTTGCTGTTGTTTGTTTATTTGTTTGCAAGAGGCCGCCGTAGTGCTTGAAACACTTGAAAAGGGGGGGGGGTAGTGGTGATGACGATGGTGAGTGACAACAACGATGTCAGCGGAAGGAAATATGCGTCCCTCATAGAAGAATGGGAGGGTAGCAAAGCATATATATATATATATGTATATATATATATATGGATATGTGGATATATGTGTGTGTGTGTGTTTTGGGAAGTGCCGAAACAACCAAGTTGGAGAGAAGAAGAATAAGAGCAAAATGGACTGATTGCACAGGAAAAACGTCAGCCCCGCCCGCCCCATCCCCCCATTTGCGTCGCCCCTCCCACAAAATGTGATGAGAAAAAAAGAGGCCACGGAAAAAAAAAAGGGGGAGCGAGGAAGAACTACACACCGGGGGGGGGGGGAGGCTGAGAAAGCTCCCTCGCAGTCGCCTCAGTCAACCCAACGAATTAGAGGGAGGAGAGGGTAGGGCGGAAAAAAAATAAAATGCGGGACCATGCGCTGCCTGCACCGAAGCCATAGCCATAATGAAAAACAGTGTGGCTCCACCTGCAAGGGTGTCTAGAGACACGCATACCTCTACGTGTGTGTGTGTGTGTGTGCTTGGACTCGAAGGCGGTTCTACAACCGTCTGCATTTTTCAGGTCAATACACTCATCAAAATGGAAGAGCCCCCATGAAACTAAAATCCTTGAGGTGATCTGCTCACCAGTCACTCAACGTGAAAAAGACAAAATGCTTTTGATTGGTGCCCGACTTATTTTGAACAAAAACCAAAAATATTTTTTTTTAAAGACGGGAAATAGATTTCCACTTTTTTTAGGGGGTACATCGTTGGATCCGCGATAAAAGCGGTGCCTAAACATATATATATATATATATATATATATATATATATATAATTGATGAGTATCCTTTCCTCCCTACAGGTGTCCCCGATCTGTGCCCCACCAACACACCAGATCAACGCCCCCTCTCCCCTCCGGCCTCTTGTCAACAGGTTGTGTGCTGTCAAGTTGCGGCTGAGACAAGTGTCGCAGCAGCAGCCTACCTCACCACAGCTGCCGCCCCAACAAACTCCACACCACAGCACCTGCATTGCAGTTCGCCACGCGGTGCCTTCCGCTTAGAGCTGGCCCAGGCTCCCCACCAGGGGGCACAGTGGGCCGTCAGGCACACACCTCCAGCCTCACGGCGGCTTTGCCCGTCGTATGGAGGTGGTAGAAATGTGCGCACGGTAGCACGCCATACCGACACACAAAGCCACCCAAGACATGACCGTCGACACCAGCAATACATCCATGTAAATCTCTGAGTGATAAAGAGGATAAACCCCTTTGGGGTGGGGACACCAGAAGACGGTGTATGGCACCGCAAGGAACAGTGGCCGGTTAACGATCCCCAGCCCTGACTACGACTCTCATGTACCCTCCTCCTCCTCCTCCTCCTCCCCTCCGCCCCATCATCATCATCCAGGCGCTGAGGAGAAAGATGGATCAAGGCAAAAGAAACAAAAGCATGCCTGAAAACGGGCATGCTTAGGACAACGTAGGCCAAGTCACGAAAGCAGAGAAAGTACACCAAATCACTCATTAACTCACTTGAAGACAATAATAAAAATAATAACAATTATAAAGGAAATAATTATCGAGGAAACACGTAGGCGAAGAGAACACAAACAGAGCGACACAGGTTTCAACATTCCGTAGGCTCCCTCCCTTTTCTTTCTTTTTCTTTTTTTGCCTCTCCACCTCCCTACGGGCTTCTAGAAGTCTGCCAATACGGGGGGGGGGTACCACTCAAATTCGGAAAGTGGACGGTGGTAAACGGAAAATAAAATTGGAGAACAAAATGAAGCGACGTGTAAGAAAAAAAGGGAGAGGGGAAAAAAAAAAGAAGAGGAGGAGGAGGAAGAGGAGGAGGAGACGCGTAGGAAGGAGGGAGCGAAAAATAGAAAAGGGAAGGCGAGGACGACGACTCAACTGCTCTACCCCCACCCCCACCCATCCCACCTCACTCTATCCCTCTGTCACCCTCACATCATCCTGGACGATTCTGAGTCTGCTCATTTTCCTCACAAGTATGAAAAAAAACCACACGCAGAAAAGAATAAAATAAAAATATATTCTATATAGATATATATATATATATATATATATATAGATAGATATCTGTGTCTGGGAAAGAAGAAGGAACACCTGAGGCACATACCACACCCTCTCTCCCCCTCCCCCCTCCACTCATGACCAACGCACGACTGAGCAGGGGATGCGGGTGTTGGTTCCCTCAAGGGAAACGAGAAGGGGGTTCACTAACAAAAGCAGCACCTTCTTCCCTTGGCAAACAGTCGCATGACGCAGACGAGAGGACATCCATATGCAGGGTGGAGAGGGAAAGGAAGGCGTGAACCTTGGAAACGTAGGAAGGGGAACGAACAAAATCTAAACAACTGACTTAGGAACCGGGGCAACCCAAAAACGCTCGGCACGCACACACACAGACGCACAGACAGACACACAGTCCCCACCTCCTTCCTTTGTACTCGTATTGGCAGGCGCTGAGGTCCTCAGGGGGAGAAAGGGGGAACATAGCAAAGCGGTGAAGTGATATCAGTCTAGAGTGCAGACCAGAGGACTATACAGCCCTTTTTCATATATATATATATATATATATATATTGTGGGAAAAGGGGAAAAAAAGAAGGCAGACAAAAAACTTCTTTTTTCTTGCACAAGAAGTAGGATGAAGACAAAAAAAATAAAAGAAATGAAAGAAGGCCTGCTTCCAACAGGCGATGCAGCACCGTGACTTTCATGCGTATGAAAAACATAAGCAGATCAGTGTTCTCAGTACCTCCTCACTTGTCCTGTGTGGTGTGTAGCGCTGTTGCTCTTGGCTGTGAGTCGAGAACAACGACGACGCAAGAACATAGACATGCTCAGGCGGGGGGGAAGAAAATGGGTGGCAGCAAGGGCAGTAGGGGAGGTAATAAAATTGAATACAGCACGTGGTTATCGCCACAGCCTGCAAGGTGAAAAAGAGATTTGGGAAAACATATAGTGAGAAGTATGTCATAGAAGACATAGAACAGAAGAATGGGTGCCCTCTGTATATATATATATATATATATATGTGTGTATTTGCGTGAGTTGAGAAGGAAGAGGAGCCATGACAAGTGTAAGCACAGTGCACACATGTGCCATACACCCTGAAAGAAAAAAAAATGTAAAAAATATATTTTGAACAAGTCGGAGAGATGGTGGAAACGAGTCTACACAAACACGAAATGGCACACACACAACGACTGTATGGAAGAAGTGATCATTAAAAAAAAAACGATTAACGACACTGCAGACGTATAGCCCCCTCCCCTTTTTTGTGTGTGAGCGCGCGCCTTCACTGGTCACATCCACTGGTGGGAAAAAAAAACGGAAAAACGCAATCATACAATGTTTTTTTGCTCTATAATCCCAAAAGAGAAAAACAGAAAAGGGGATGTGAAAAGTATGGCAGGTGGAGAAAAGGGGATTTACCGAGGAGGAGAGCGTAACACGCAGTGTCGATGAAGACTGTAGTATATACATCTATATATATATATATATATATAGTATAGTATATAGTGTATATATATATATATATATATATATATGTATATATATATATATATATGTCGACAAGTAAACTTACCAACAAGTAATGCAGCGCTTTAACGCTTGCATGGCCCCAAAAAGAGGGCAAAAAAAAAAAATAGGTCGTGCACACTGACTCAGTACACCATGTATGTGTACCGATTCGTAGGTACCTGTATAAATATGTACATGTATAAAGATAAGAAAAAAAAAAGCAAGAGGAGTAAGAAAGATGAACAATGAAACCCCCCCCCACTCCAAAAAAAAAAAAAGAAAAAGGGAAGCAAGGGAAAGAAAATGTGCAAAATGTCGGAGGAACAACAGAAAAGAGGACATATTCCTTTGGTCGTAACAATCCGCTGAAAGGTATGAAACAAAAAGAGCCGCAACAAAAACAAAAAAAAAGGAAAAGGCTGAGGGAGGAGAGGAGAGGTTTCCAAAGGTATCTTACCCAGATTTTGAAGAATGGTGCTACCAGTGAGAAGGGTGGAAAGCATTTGTACTATCATTGGCAAGAGCACAAACAGTGAGGGAGAGAAAAATAATAATAATCATAAATGAATAAAAATCATAACATTGAGCATCGCGTATCCATATCCATCTCTTTTTTTTTTTTCCGCACCCCGTACTACATCTCTTCATGTGTCGAATGGGGATTATAGGAGGCAAGAAAAAAGGGGGGATACGAAAAAAGAGGGGAAAAGGCATCAATAAATATTCTTTCAAGGAAATGATCCAAGAAGACTGTCGCAGAAAGTACGGCCGGCAACCTGTGGCTGAGAACTATGAGACTGGTTAACGTGAAGGAAAAAAAAAATACAACCTGAAATTAGAGCACACACTCACCGTCGACACAAGATATGTACGTGTGCAGACAGCGAAGTAGAACCCAAGAGAAGAAAAATAATGGTCTGATGGGGGTACAAGAAGAGATAAATAATAAAAACACGCAGCCGTCGCTTTCGCAAAATATAATGCGGTGGTAACAGTGAGACTGGTGTATGACTACCGTAGGGGGAAAAGAGCAAACAAAGGGAGGACGGAAGGGGGGGAAACAGTAGGAAAAAAAAAACACATTGACAAGACTGTGTGTGTGTGTGTGTTTTGTTCCCTTTGTCATCCCCTTTCTCCTTCATGATTGCAGCATACCCTGCCTTCGTTTTTTTTGTTGTTGTTGTCTCCTTTGCCTCATCCGGAGATTTCCCATGTTTGATATATATATATATATACATATATTATATATTTTACAGTATATATATAGATAGATGTCTGTGTGTAGGTATGAAAGTTTAGAAAGTGTACATGTGTTTTATAAATAATGCCCCGAGTCAGTAATTAGGGGAAAAGGTAAAATGTTTGACATAAATAGAAAAGAGAACAATATCCCCCTCCTAAAGACAGGAGACAACCAAGACTTGGGGAGTTCGAACAACGTCAGTGAGTACACGCCTAGCACGTGCGCGGGCACTTTGCAGCGAGAAAAGGTAAAAAACGGCATAAATGTATCTTGATATTTAATACCTTGCAATCTTGTAAACACAAGGCACAAAATCCACCTAGGCAGCCCCAGTACAGGAGACCTCTCTCTAGATAAATCTATGTACAGAGAAAGTGTGTGTGTGTGTGTCAACACCTCTGTTTTTTCCCGCTAGTCGAGAAAAAAAAACAAAGTAGGTGTGTCACTGGAGTCAGTTAGGGCACTCTCCCCCCTCTCCCGGATCTCCTTTTTTTTTTTTTGATGCAGAAAGCTTTTGATAAAATCTGTTGAAGGGAGAAAAGTTGACAGTGACGGAAAATAAAAAAACTTAACGAGGTGAAAAAAAAAAGGGTCAGGGCAGGAAAGGCATGTAGTGATCCCATCCGGTTAGAAACACTTTTTGATTGGAGGAAAAAAAAAGGGGGGGAAGAGGGAGGGGGACAAAGTCCCTGTGCTCATTCTTTTAAAAAGCTGCACATCCCGAATGAAAATCAGCAAGGGAAAAAAAATTCGAGATGACTCATTATGAGTTCAAAAAAAAATGGATTATGAGGGTGAAAGGAGCGGAAAGAGGACGAAGCAGGGGGAAAGGAAGAAGGAGAGTACACTCGCCTCACTAATTGGAGTTGATATACAGATATAAAAAAAAGAAGAACAGAAAGAGAAGTACAATGAGAGTCATTACATAGGGAAACATAAACATCTTAGAAATGAAAAACTGGGGATTGGGGAAGAAAAAAAAAAGGAAGGGAAAAAGGGGAGAGGCGCAGAGAACAAAAAAGAATCTTACCAATTATTGTGAGCAAAAAAGTGCGGACGTTTTTTTTTTTTTTTGAGACGTTGTCAGACTGAAACAGGTGACCTAAAGCTTCAGGAAAGGAGAGGATATGCAGTACACACACAGGTATATACATACATAACACTCAGTTCCTTGGGGTGATCTTTATTTTTCAATCCAAATGTATTCCTTTCCCCCGTTTCGACGACTCTCCTTTGCCGAACTACATCTCGACATCAAGTAGCCCATACTCGTTCAGCGAGAAACAGACGGCGCTCCTCGAAGGTGTTTCCGCCGCCATCACCAGTCCTTCCCCCATAAGCATCTAAGCATTAAAATTGCCTCGCAAAGAAGCACGCCGATTGTCTTGGACAACAACTACCTCCGGCGCCTGTACAGTGCGTGGCCGAAAAGGAACAAGATCCGAAAGCGGTAGGCTGCAAAAGTGGAATGCAAAAGAACGTGGCCTCTGGATGCGGGGGCTCGGCATCGCATCGGTGCCGCCACTCACCTCTGTCCTTTACATTTGAGGGGCTCTACCCTCCTCCACCTCCAAACTCCCCCAGCGGGCAGCTGGCCGTCCACGTGTTTTTTCACCTGGGTACTAGCTGACCTTGAAGAGTGGCGTCACAGCGGCGGCCTTGTGTGGATCGGCTCTGTGGTAGTGAACCAAGTTGGCCGGGGGTCGGTAGGGTTGCACAGGCACCATGAGCCCACAGCTCCTGAGTAGTGTGACGGTGGGCTGTGTCAAAGCCTCGGAAAAGGTGCTCGGTGGGAGATCCTTCACTGCAGTAACGGTGTCGCTCAGAAATGAGGGAACCGCAGCACTCGAGTCCACCTCATAGATCGCTGGTGAAACCCTGTGCGTCAAAGGCGGGGGCGGTGGTGGTAAAAGTAGTATGCGGCGCGTAGGCAAAATCACGGAGAGAGATTCAGAGTGAAGAGATGGCAGTGGTGACTGGAAATCCAGACGCTGGGATTTGACGATGTTGCCCTTCACCAAAGGCTCTGATCCCGATAACTGCACATGCGACCCAAGCACTCCAAGCATCGGAAACGCCTGTGTTTTATCCAACGACGATGGACTGCTGCGGCTGACCTCGGGAGCAGGACTGACTCCTCCTGAGGTGGAGAAAGAAGACATCGCCCCATGGTGAAGGTCCTTATCAAAGGGGTGAAGACACCCTGTAGGTGCCGTCAAGGAAACGCCATTGGAAGGATTTGCCTGTGACAGACTACAGTGGGGTCTGGAATAGCTGCGACCGCCTCGAAGTGTTGCATTACTGCTGGGCTGTGTTACCTGGATCTTGGCAGATATCGCCTCGTGCAGCTCCAAAGGGTGCAGCTGAGACGCGGGTGAAAGAGAAGAAGTGCCGGACCGGCTGCTGAGCCGAAGACTGTTTTCTTGCACCATCTCATCCATATGAGCTAGGTGCCAGAGACCACCGACACGGTCCAGAACATTGTTGTGTGATTCCACGTCTTCCTCGTACCGATCCAGAAAGGCCATGGGAAGCGTCCAGGAGGCGTGGTCAGCGCATCGCTCGCTGAGGGAGACCTCCGTAGACCCGGTCTGTTTGATGGGAACCGCGAGGTTCGAGTCTGACTTCGCGGGTGAGAGGATGTGATAGTGAAAACACAGCCCCAACTCTGACTTCCCTTTCGGTAAGCTGCCCGCAGCATCCCCTCTATATCCAACGAGCGTCTGCTCGGACAAAGCACGGGAAACCGCCAGATCATCTGAGTCAGGGTTTGATAAACGACTTGCCCCCATACTTGTGGTCGACTCCATCATCTCCTCTCTGGTAGCCTTCTCTCTTCGTCGACCCTCTCCCTGTGAAGGCGGGACGGTCTCTGCACACGCCACGCCACTCTCGATTCCTCTGTTTGGGGTGGAAACAAGCGTGAGTGATTCAGACATCTCGGGACACCACACGCTGTCAGGGAAGCGGGTGGGCGGGGGTCGAGGAAACATCGGGCGAATCGGTACAGGAAAAGCCTCACCTATCCCTGCTAGTCTTTTTTTTTTCCCTGAGATGGAGGTGCGTAAATGGTGAAGATCGATTTCCTGGTGTGGAGTTGCAACGCAAGTGTTCTGTAGAGATGACAACGGCCGCTGCCGCCGTGACACGTGTTGAAGTACCGGGGGATAAGTCGTGAGGACGCTTCAGAGTTCGACACGGTCGTTGAAGAGCTCAATATTCAGTACACAGAGTGCCGTTTTTTTGTGTGTTTTTGTGTGTGCTCAAAACGTTTCTTCGCAGATGTGGTGAAAGGGCCCGTGGAAAGTTGCTGTCACAAACCCCAATCCAAACTTTCCCTCCTGGGGACCCAGGCTAACCCAATGCGAGGACAGCGTTCCTCGTGGTCTACAACACCCGAGGTAAAAGGGGGGGGGGAGAAGAAAAATCTTTTTGAATAACTATGGGCAGAAAGAGCGGCGGGGGGGGGGGGGGGGGGCAAGGGAAAGAAGACAACGGAAGAAAATTTTCTTTTGCGGGGTGATGGGGAGAGGGGGCACGCGTGTGTAGATTGAAGTGTTGAGCTAATGAGAACGAAAAAAACAAAGGTTCTACAAGGTGAGTCTCGCCGTCAGGTGAATCAATGTCTGATTCCCTTTGAATGAAAAGAAAAAAACAAGAAAAAAAAATTACGTCAGAAAAATATCCATGTATATATATTTCATGAATATATGTATATATTCTTTTGAAGACGTCGAGGTGAGACTTCCCCTTATTTTTTTTCTTTCTGGTATGGATGGGTGTTTGTTTTTTCCTGGTAGAAAAGCAGGAAATATATTCTTTAAATATGAACGATGTCTTTTTTGTCTTGTGGGCAAAGATATATATTTATAAAAATAAAATAAAAATATATATATAAAAGAAAGAGAACGAAACTAGAATGAGAGAACGAAAGTGTCACGCACACCGACCAATACGACACAAATCAAAGCACAACTAAACGCGGTGCGAAAGCAGGGAGAGAAGGGGGGAGTCAAGAGATTAAAAGCAAAAAAAATAATAAAAACGACCAGAATTTTTAAAAAAGTGCAGCGCGGACGGAAGATAAGCTCTCGAAACTTATTGCCTCTTTGTATGGGATTGAACCTCTGCGTGTGTCTGCTTGTCTGTACGAATGTATTGGTGAGGGCGAAAAGGAAAATGAGATGCAGGTGCGACTCTCGGGAGGGAATCAGGGAGTGTATACATGTAATAATAATCAAACGCCCATGAAGAGGTGTGACCACTCCGTTAGTTCTTCCTCGAAGAATTTATGAAGCACAAGACAAAAATTCCAATAATAGAGGCTCTAGACAATTTCAGATGAAAAATATTATCCTGAGGTGGTACTAATAATATATACATATATATATATATATATATATGTATATATATGTATATATATGTATATATACGTTCTTCTCAGAAACACGGAAGAAAACCACACGAGTGAGTGAAACCGATGTGCTGTCACAAAGCGAATTGATGCCGCCTTTCTTTTCCTCCTTGTGTTACCTCTCTTTTTCTACCTTGTGTGAAAGTTGAGGTGGCTCGGGTGTTGTTGGTCTTATCGGTTCCCTGGTGAGGGAGCGGTGCAGGGGGGGGGGGGCAGTGCAGGCGACAAAGTCTAAAATATGAGCTGTGAGGGGAGGGAATACACTGTAGAAGTGAAATGAAATGAATGTATACCGGTCCACCGAACCTGTTAGCGTAAGCTCTTTGTTTGGTTCTTTCTTTCCCCTTACTATATGTCTTTTGAGGGTGTAAGAAAGCCAGCGGCGTCCACCACCACCGCGGTGAATGGTGTGAAACAGAGAGGAAGAATGAACAATAAGCGGATGAGATGGACGAAGAAATAAAGAGAATGAGAAAAAAAAGAGTGCGAGAAAAGTTGAAGAAGCAGTAGCAGTGCGTTGTAATTCCAGAACGCATCATCGTTCATTTTGAACCAAGAGCGACGCAGGCGCCATCAAATCACTAATCCCCCCCCCCATAACCAACTTGCACACCATCGCCCATGGCTTCAGAAAGCCACGCAAGAGATAGGGAAGAAAACGCCATAACCCCACACGCCCACAGACCTTTTTCTTTTTTCGCTCGGAGCAGAAGCTCATGTGTGGGGAGGACTCAGTGTCTATATATATATATATGCATAATAAATGCTTAAAAACGTGCCTTCTCACTCCATCCCACGGGAAGTGAGAAGAACGAATTAAATACACAGAGTCACGTTTTCTCAGTCGCACACCCTCCTCATAAACACACAAAAAAAAAAAAAACGGCGACCATCCCTGAAGAAAGAAAAGGACAGGCAGAAAAAGAAACTAAGCACACATCAGAGAAAGGGGGAAACAGAAAGGAGTGAAGGACTGGAAAAGAACCAGGCAAGGAAAACACCAGGAGCTGAAAAAATGATCGAGACGCCGAGATTGGCGCATCGGCACGTGTGTATGTGTTTCAGAAGAACGACTTGCTCTATATCTCTTCACCACCTCACTTCTTTTTAGGGGGAGGAGCGAGAGGAGGAGAGGCACTGATGGGAGTTCGTTTCCACACTTTTCCTCCACATTGACATTTTTTTTTTTTAATAATAAATATAAAGCCGGTCTACTACCCGTGTCTGGGACGACGTTTCTCGACAAACGGAAATCACGGATGCATAAAGAAAAGCAGGAGAGAAAGCACTGAAAAACCAGATGCATATATGAGCATATATATGTATATATACATATAACATAGTAATAAACAGGCAACAGCAAAGGGAGGCTAGCTTCACAAGGAACCCAAGGCTTGAACATGCACAAACTGGACAAAAAAAAAAATACGGGCAAGCTAATGAAAAATTCGTAGAACTATTCAAAAAGAATGGAAAAATGAAGTCACTCTATGAAAGGGGGAAGGGAGGGAGAGGAGAAGGAAAATAGTTGCTAGCTAGTAAACTCCTAATATATATATATATATATATATATATACATGGAAAAGGAAGTAGGATATGCACATAAACACACGCACACATTACGGACTCGGTATAAGTGAACTCTCCAGTCCTTCCTCATGCATTACCGTCAACATATCTTTGTGAGCTTCCTTCATTGTATTTCAGGTGCGCACCGCTTTGACACACCCTACCTCACCCCAAGCACAATTTTTTAAAAAAGAAAATGCGTGATCAGACAATCGTCACAATGAAAAAAGGCGCTTAAACCATACAGAAGGGAATATATATATATATATATATATATATATCTTCGTTCTAATATCACCACCATTGCGGCGCGCTCCATCGTGGTCGTCACCCGAGAGCAACCTCCTTTTCCTTTTCCCCTCTCTTTACATGGCATGGGCCTGCCATTGCTCCACGTGCTTGTTGCGCAGCAGGGCTTCGGGCATTGTGTTGCTGTGCGACTCGCGCCGCCCGTATCCCGGTACAGCCTCACGGAGCGCGGGCGACACGGGCCTGTGGCGGCCGCTGCTGCTCTGCGCTTGAAAGGAAGCCACCGTCTGGGAAAGGGCCTGGTGTTTCTGCATGTGAATAATCGAGGTGACTTCGTCTAAGCGTCGTTCGATGCGGCTCAGCGCCTTGGAGAAAACGGGGCTGGCCGCATAACCGTCTATGGGAAGGGCTCCACTGCTGCTAAGGGCATTGCACCCCATCACGTCACGGTGGTACGCTGAGTCGAGGACCCTGCCGCTGTGCCGCCTGGGTTTGAAGAACTCAGTCATAAGCACCGCAGTGTCGACGCTACAGTTATTCAGCGCTGAGGCCTCGTCGCCGGTATGAGTACTGAGGCGCTCTTGCTCCTCTATTTGCCTCTCTAAAATCTTCAAGCGCTGTTCTTTCGATAAAAGCCACACCTGAGAATCCCGGAGAATCAACGTGTCATGCTCTAAGCCCTGCGCTTGGCCTTCCAATGCAAGGCGAATCCTGTTGAGCTGTTTTCCACGCTTCGAAGATGAGCGGACACCTGCCTGTTTGGCTGCGAGGACATCCTGTTTCCATTGGTGTCGCCTACGCCGCAACTGCTGCTTACGCTCCTCGAGGTACTGCTGTTGCTGCTCGACATATTTTCGACCCTCCTGCAAGCGCCTTCTTTCCCCCTCCACTAAGCTGCGCTGCTCCTGGATAGATAGAGGCAACTTAAATACGCCAGACTCCTTCGTCGAGTTGCTCTTGAAGAGATGCGGCATCAGGCTCGCCGCCGAGCTCATGGGGTGGCGGTCCTGCCCACCTCTCGACGAAGATACAGTGACCCCTGCTGATGCGGCGGGCGTTCCTGAGGCCGCTCGAGCCTCCCCCATCTGCGCGGGAGATGGAAGGATGAAGGGCGAACCGGCAAAAACCTCACGAAGTGCTTCTGTTACAAGAGCCTTGATGTCCGGCTGCGGCGCACCCTCCGTGAGTGCCCGGGCAGTGCCATCCTGAGATGAGGTGGACGTCAGACACTTTCTGTCCAGACGCGGAGGAGAAGACCTTCCCTTTCCCGCATCGTCCTCATCATCTGTAGGACTCGGAGATCGGCTTTCCGATACGCAAGGGATTTGTTCGTGTGGATCACGCAGCTGGGGAACACTCAGGCTACTTTTTCTCGAATCCCTTTCCTTCACCAACTCTTGTATGATAGCTTGCAACTCCTCCTGTGCCTTCTCCTTTAGCTGCTGCTTCACGACCTCCAGCTCTTTGGCTTGAGAAATCCTTATTTCGGTAAGCGTCTCCATAAAGCGCGCGTGCTCGTGAGAAAGTTGCTCCTTTTGAGAGGCAGTGCGTTCTTCTTTGAACTCATCACGCATCTTCTGAAGAAGATGCTGCTGCGCCTCCCTCAGCTCTTCAACTTCTCGGTTCTTGTCATGCCGCAGCGTCTCGAGCCGCTTGTTGGCGTGATCTTGCTCTTGCTGAATTAGCAGAGCATGCTGCTCGCGTATTTGGTCTACCTTTGCGCGCATTTCCTCTTGCAGCTCCTTTTGTTTTTGGACGACAATCTGCTCAAAGCAGCCGCTCGACTTTTGAATAGCATCCGTGACGGCGGCTAGCGCGATCTCATACTCTTGCAAAAAGACTGACAGGAAGTGCTTCATGTCCGCAACGCCTTTGCTGGCCTCCTGAAGCGCCTGTATTTGAGCTTCCTTTTTTATCTCCGACTCCTGTCGCTTTTCACGTGTAAAGGCCTCCAACATCTGCGCAATATCTGCCTCTATTTTTCTTTTATCGTTCTGAAGCTGTGCGTTCACTTGGCCCCGGAGACGCTCGACTTCAGTCTTGCGCTTCTCCTCGTATTCTTGGCGCAGTGAACCAAGCTTGCTCTCGAGCTCAGCGGCAAGTTTTGCTGACTCACCACTCAGCACATCCGCCCCTTTTGCATCGATAGCCGCTCGCTCCTTTTCCCCTCTGACGTTCACTTCCTCTCGGTAGCGTGTGAGCTCCTGAACCACCGAGGAGTCGATTTCCACCTTTTGTTGCCTCAGATGGCGCTGTTGTTGTAATCTATATTCCTCCAGCTCCTTGCTCACTTGCTGATCCACCACCGCCTTCCCATGCGTCGCACTCGGAGAGACCGCCCTCTCAGACGACGATGTGCTACGCTTATCTAGCGCCCTCAATCCATGCACACCTCCGCCAGCCACAACCTGTGATGGAACGGGAATAACCTCCGGCTCATTGATAGTAGGTGCCTTGGCAGCATCGGATGTAAGAGGAGAATCGCTTTGGGAAGCGACCGGGTGAAATTCGGGGGAGGCCTTACCTTCCGCGGTAGAAGTTGGTTTGTCGCTCTTTTTCCCATCCTCTGGCATCGTCGCAAGTTTCAAAGATTCGGGAAGTTGTTTCTTCTGCTGTATTGGCAACAGTTCTTTGACACCGATGACCTTGCTGACTGCCTCTTGAGGCTTTGGGTTATTCCCAGTCGAGCCAGTGCTGCTGATCTTTGATCGCCGCCTCTTCGTAGAATTACCGCTATGGACAGGTACACTCTTGCACGAAGCAGAAGTGACTTCTTTGCCGCACTTACCGTCTTCCTTTGCCCGCAGGTTTGCTTTCTCTGTTTTGAGCAGCTCACGGTAGTGTTCGTCGGAGGGGTGGTCCCAAATACTCTGCCCTGTCTTGAAGTTGAAGTAATACAATTCTCCTTTTTCGCTTTTGCACGCCTTCCAGTGCTCTGGGAGTGGCGCCTTGAGACCCTCACGCGCTATCCACAAAAGGGGCATGTCATCGGGAAGCTCCATCCCGAGCCATTTCCCGTACTCCAACGTTTCAGCTTCAGAGGGCTCATAGCCGGCGTCGGGTTGCACCTCGAGGACCACCGACATTCTGTCCGCCTGTTCGTAAGCCCTAGGGATTCCACACTATGGTTGTGATTTCTTTTAATATGCTGTTTCTGTACATGCTATCACTGAGGAGTCCGCAGTAAACGCTACCCACATGAATGAAGCACACGAGAGCGTATTTGAGGGAAAGGAAAGCAGAAATGGGGGAGAGGAATTAACATCTTCATCATCAGCAACAGTCATTAGCCACCACACTGTCTAATGTGCGGTGTAGAGCACTGTGTTTTCATTGCCCTCGCATATTTGGGGGAGAAAAGTCAGAATCCTTCGGCGTGAAAAGCAACACGGGTGGACTCTTTGTTCAATTCCGTCAAAGCTACGTCTGATCAAAACGAGATAATGTCAAAATGATTCGCATTGTCATAATACATTGAGGTCTAGAATTGCCGTGATCTCTCCAGAACGCTGAGCGAGGGTATAGAAAATACACTAGCCAAAAGTTACACCGCGACACGCCAAATGCTTTTCTGATATGATGCCTCCACAGTTAGCAGCGCTTCAGAGCTTTTTCCAGGTATGGGACTCTGCATAGTTTACTGGGAGAATAGGGCAGCAAACTAAAGGGAGAAAAGAATCTCCCTTTAAGGTAAGTGGCGCAGACAGGGAATCACCCGTTATCACTGGAGAAAAAACAAAAAAAACTGTATATATATATATATATATATATATATTATTATTAATGTCCGTCAATGGAACCACAGGAGCAGAAAAGAAAAACACACTGGGTTGCGCAGAGGGAGCCGGCAATATTCGTAGAATAGCGCGGGCGTTGGATGGGAAAGGAAAAAAAGTAGCCTATCGGTATTGTTTCTTCCTCTCAAATACGATTACCATCATCTGAGGCCAACCAGTCCTTGATCTCAAGAACCTTCCAGATATATTTCTCACCTCAGCAAATATATATTTGGAAGCCCAACGGAAGTCTTGTCAGCTCCCAACACCAGACCACTCGCATCGCTGGACAGGATCGAGCTGCAAAGTGTTATGGTCGAGAAAAACAGCGGCACCCGAAAACAAAGCTGCTGGACGTTCAGGCTTGAAGCATTGCTGTCCTAGGGGATTTTCCACTGCGTATCTAGTGCTTTCGTTGCTACGACTACAAAATCAATACCTTGTAATACCCTTATCGTTACTGACTGACCTCCGCTCTCCAGTGTTAAATGCTCCGCCTCTGTTACTGTAGCGAGGTCGCTAATGCTAAGCTAGTATTATGTTTTAGTTAGAGCTTAGGTGCTCATATTCTAGCAGTATCAGCACGCAACTCGACTGATAATCTAATTGTCCCACATAGGAAACAGAACATTAGACAATATTTACCTCTTGATTCGCAGATAACTGATGAGCAACATGACAGTCTGTGGTAATATATGATTCCATGAACACTTGTTAGTTTCCAGTTGGCGAAGACCTTTTCTAGGATATTCCCAGAGTACGGAAAGGTGCAGCCTACGCGCCTCGTCAAGTTAGATATCTTAGGAGGCCATTACTGGGATCAACATCTACGATATGAATAACTCGAAAGAAAAAACATGCCCTTGGATTAACTGAACATATTCTGGTATGTTATGTTGAAACCAGATCCAGTCCATGCAGGTCTCGATACGGTCTTTGAGAGACAACATGACGCTCAAAAGTTCTAAATCATCTGTTCTGCTATCGATTGATCCAGCTCAATTTTAGAGCGAGTCCTAGCACAAGAGAAGCAATTCAGATCAGGTGAGTATTATTTAAACCAACGGCCCCATATTCTCCAAAAATAAAAATAAAGCACCCATGGAGAATGCTTACACCATATTTGCAACAAGATTCTTATGGACGAACTTACTCTTGAACTGATATCAAAAAAAAAAATACAAAGAACAATCTTGTATTTTTTCCGATTGCGTTTGATTCCTTCGAAAGCTTGATAAGAACATATACATACAACCAACGCTCATTCATCTCAGCTGCTCCACAACAGGACCCAGGTTCTCTGAAACGAGGCATCTACTGCTAGTTCAGCCATATCCCATACGAAAACCTTTTGTATCCTTCGATATTCTCTAACAGATACCCAATGTAAGGCAGCTAGGAAACGAAAAACTCGAGCTGATTGCGTACCATGATCCAAAGCAGGCAAGCACTACCCTCCTGCTCAAGTGAGACAGCACTGACGTTTCTCATGTGAGTCACGGCGGTTTGTTGAGTTGCACGCCGAATAAACTCAATAAAGAAGTTTGCAGTCACTAGGACAGTGAGCCTCTGGCCTTCTATTCAGCATGTGTATGATGCTTCTGTTTGAACAGATACAAGACACTGTACTTCATTATAAGGTGTACAGACCAGCACCATTTAAATCTACAAGAGTGCATGGCAAAAATCCGATTGCTCTTGTCGTTTTTGATTACGGAAGTCTCCCAGAAGAGGCCAATAGGATGTGGGATCTCTTGCAACTTCGTATTCAACGTCATCGTGCTTGGAGAAGTAAAGATTTATCTTCAGTGTGCTCGTCAATTACTGTTTTTCCTCAGGCCTCTGGATGCTTAAACGGTCATGCGAACCAGTCGTGCTGAAGAACAGCTGCTCACTGTTTGTGTATCGCTGGGAGATGAGAATTGTCCCATAGAATCCGAATTGTACAGGAATTCTTCTCTCTGCTCTCATTTCTGTCCAGTCAGTGGCGGCCCGTAATTGGCAATATTTTGTCGCACCAAGTTCGATTTCAGAATCATTCAGTGGAGGCGAAATGCAACCCGCTTGTCCAGAAAAGGGATACCTTAGGATTGAGTGGCTTTATGAAGCTAGAGGAGCATGTAATACACCCCCGGGTCGAGCATAACGAGACCTTTCCTCGAGAACCCAAAAGGGTCACTGTCGCAGATATTTAAAAAGAATTCGCTACCACAAGACCCGCCTCACGAAGGTGCCCGCAAGAAGAAAAAATACTCTCTGTAAGATGATGCAAAAACCGCTATGGATCTCAGATCTTTGATTCCCGTGCGACTTTTGCAGAACTAGCGACAATACAAGGTTGCGACCCTACCGCATCCAAAAATAGAAAAAAAAAACTTTTTTAGGATCAATACGATAACACCCCAGCGAAGATAAACACCCACGCCAACCACAGAAAAGCAAAATGCTCTGCTCTCTGAATTTGCAAGTAAAGACCCACCAGCACCACCGCACGCTTTTACTTACTCCTCTTTGGAAAAAAGATACTACGCGTCACCTGCCCAGATGTGCTGCAAGCCCCCCGGGGGACAGACCCGGAAACCAAACCCATTGCAACGATTTACAGATCTTAATTGCTCTTCAGCTACGTGTAGGTGGTCGTAATGATGGTCCTGATAAGAGCACCGGGGGGCCTCACTCCGATAAAACAGTGCTCTGTTGCTGTGTTTGTGGTTGTGGCTAAGAGGGCCCTTGGCTCAAAAAAAAAAAAGCCTGGCCGCCGAGAAAACCCCACGGAACCACACGGAGATGAGGAAAAAGCCCTCAAAACACACACGCAGCGGCGCGAACAAACGTTTTTTTAGGAGGATTTATCACCAAATAAAACAAGTCGGACCCCCCCCCTCGCCAGGGAAGAAAGGAGCCGTTGGAGACCTCCGTGTATATATTCTCGGGGTTTGCAGGGTACGAAGGATTTTTTGCACACGCTGCATCGATCAGAAATGTCGGGAGAGCCCATTCCCAGGACCCCAACGCAACCCCTTATGACGAAGACAAACGGTGGCGCCGGCACCCCTTCAACCGAAAGAAAAAAGGCGCGGCGCCGATCTGCAACACGTCGCCTCCAAAAAAAATATTTTAAAAGCTATACATTTTATTTCCAGGAAAGTCGTCGAATTAGCCATATATCCCCTCCTGAGAAGCGTATCTTGCACGAGGTGGCGTTTTTTCATGCAGAATCACGACTTAATAACCTGCTTCCTGGCCTTTTTGCGTTAATTCTCGACACTCATTGAATTTAAAATGACCACCGTACCATCCCGCCATGGCTGTTGGAAATAAAAATTGCAAGCAGAAGTCGACGAGTCTTTTCCCAGACCACGATTCCCTTAAATTCAAACCTGGGCCAAAGGGTCAATTCTTTGACACCCAATGTGGTCACGTCTGTCCGATCACGGGTCAGTCCCCTGGATTTTAGAATGCGGGGGCAGCGGATCCAATAAGGAGCTATACCCCCCCCCGGCCGAGAACCACAGCACCCACCCCACACCATACCGGCGAATTTTCCTCATAAATCCTATACACTTATCCGAGGGAGGTGATGTTTCTATGGTCTTCCTGCTACAATCGGTCTTTTCAGGAAAAACGTCTCCTCAACAGTCCCAGGGGACACTTCTTCACAGCACCACACCAGAACCTTACAGAGACAAAGCGCAGCGGCACGGGAAAGCGACCGGGTGAAAAATCAATTCAGCAATCGATTTGTGCCTATGCGTTCTCCCTTTGGAGATAAAGGGTTGAAATTTCAGCATGCAGCCATGATACTACATATTTCCAAAAAGGTGAAGGTGATGAAAGCGGGGGCAGGTAGCCCCAGCTTCGTTGATGATGACGATTTGGTGGTCACAGGTGCCTCCCTGAAACGGTGTGGAAATTTTTCGTGTGTTCCACTGCTGAAACCACTTGAACGGCAGCATAGCGCCACTCTCCTATATGAGATGCAGCTTTTATGCCCTAACATGGCCTGGTCTATCAAATCTGCATCATCCACGGTCTTCAATTTTGGTGGTGTGATGCCCCCGGGTGACCGGAGGGGGCCAACTAGTTCGGAGTAGGCTCTGCCCTCCCCACCAAGCCCTCCGGACAGCAAAAGAGCACGGGTTTTCCGTACTGAGGAAGCCTTTGGCATTTTAGGAACGAAAACAGTGCCCAGTTGAGTTCTTTAAAGAGGGGCCATCGCTTCAAGACGGTCCATTTCGCACAAAGCAATGCAACCCTGACCGCCAAAACGGAGGGAAGTAACAATATCTTACGGGGATTTGGGGCTTGCATTGGCGCACCGCAAACACTCTAGCACCTGTTGTGTTCCAAAGCAAAAAAAAAAAGTGTTTCAGTTGTCGATTTAATTTCCGCAGAAAAATCATCGAAAGCTTTGCCTTTCCACTTTTGATACCGATTTTTGTCTAAACCACTAAAGACCCTTCATGCTTTCCCCACCCCGCACAAACCTAAGGCCTTTCTGCGACAGCTAATATATGTGCAGTCACCAGCTTGAATCCACAAGAGAATCAGCCTGTTTAGATATGGGTCTTATTTTTCTTTTCCAGCTTAACAGGGGAACGCATTTTTGACCCGGAACTGGGGGCCCTCGGCGGCACCCAAAACCAGCAGAGAATGCGACAGAAGCGCCTGCTATGAAACACACCCTCGAAAAAGCAGAGAAACAAAGTGAGGCAAACCACAAAAAAAAACATTTGGAAGTGACCCGCCAAGGCCCTAAACATACATCCCAGACATATATTTTGAGTGTTTTGGGTAATATATATGTTTTGATACCAATTTGATTAGGTCGTCAACGCAACAGTTAAGGTTAGCAGCTCCAGCGGTGTTCCAAACAAGTTCGAGTCACCACCCACACATGCAGGCAAACGAACGTCGCAAAAGCGGGCAGTTCTTGCTATAGGTGGGGAAATCTTCCACGATTGCTGTCAAAAGTTTAAAAAAACTGGATTATTTCAGTAAATGAGACTGGTTTTGGGGGCTCCGTGTCCATGATGGGGTGATGATGGTCCGCGTAGTGAAAACCACGCTAAGGGCCCACGGCGTTTAGGTCAAGCGCGGCTTTCAAAATCTTGTCATCGCCCCCCGCCCTAAAAAAAAATACGAGCGAGCTGCTGGTTGTGCGTTGCCTCTTTTCGCTCTGGGGGATTGTATTTTCCTGAGGGCCCGTGGTTAACAGGGCCGGCTGCCAAAGACGGTTGCAAGCATGCTTGTTTAATAGGCCCCCCCCCCCTGTTCACAGAAAAGCTGTGGTCATAATGGCTTGGTGGATAAACGTGTTGGGTTACGATTAGCTCAATCTCTTGGTGTGAATAAAATGTGCGCGGAAGGTTTTATGGAATAGGAACATTGATAATGGCATGGCAGCGTTTTCGGGTCAAGGAATCAGTGGGGCTGAGGATGATGCATCGTCTGCCGATAAAAAAAAAAAAGAGCTGTGATGGAAAGAAGGACAAGAATCTGGGTGAGGCGTTGTGTTACAGAAATAATAAATACCACGCAAACCCTTTCGTGTGACTTGCAGGGGCTCATTTTTCTATCGGGGGTGATGTCGGGTTCTGTTTTTTTTTGTTTCCTCAGCCCTGTGTCAGCAATGGACTGGGGGGTGGCGAAAAAAATATGCGATTTCCCAGCGTGCTTTGTGGCAGTATTCGGAGAAGAATATAAATGAAAGTGGGTGGGGATGGTTTTATATTTGCTGAACCAAGTGGATATTGCCCCTCTCTCAGGTTGTGTGGCTGGTGGCCATGCTTTCTTCTTTTCGCCGGGGTGAAATGGCAGGTGGTTTAGTTATGGTCTTATTTTTCCGATTAATTTTAATACGCCTACACCGCAAAGTTCAATCAGGAGCAGAAAAAGAGAGACATATGTAGTATTCTTTGTTTTCTTCAGTCACTAATTTTTTTTGTTTTGTGCCACGGCGCGCTTTGTCTCCAACGGGTGGGGGGCGACCATGATCTTTTCTCATTTTGCTTTGGTGCTAAATAATTGCAGAGGGCCAGGAGGCAACCATATCCCAGGGTGGGTTATCTGAAAAAAAATTATGAGACACGTGGCGTGACTCCGTGAAAAATACCTACGTTTTCTACCACAAATCTGTTGCAAATGCTCGTGTCCAGTCGCTGGGGCAGGGGGGATGGTGCTATAAATAGGGGGGCTTGCGGGATTTTGTTTGGTTGAAAAGACGCCGGGTTCTTTTGCTCTCGTCTTTTGTTTCCTTGTTTCGCGGGGTGGTGTCGCTGTGGGCCCTGGCTTCTGGGGGTGGGCGCGTGTGCTTTCGCTTCCTAGGGCTGTGTGTGTGTGGGGGGGGGGGGGCTGCTCGAGATTAGGTGTGTGTTGCAAGGAATTATCCCCTGGGAAGCTGATTGGCATTTGTCTTCCTGACTTTCATCTCGGGCGGGTGGGGTGCGAACTCTAGAAATGTGTTTTGCAGCGTACGGCGGGTGTTTTGTTCTTACCACCGGGGCGTCCTTGTGAGCTGCGCTGGATTATCTGCTGTATGGAAAGCAGATTGCCTAACGTTCGCATTTGGAGCAAGGGGCATTAGTGGTGCTTATCGGTCTCTCGAAGCATCAGGTAACGATATTAAAACATGGTTGTGTTGCTTTCGAGCTGAAGAGGAAACAAATTGAATGCTTACCTGAATAGTAAGTGCTTCATTCTTTTTTTCGCGCAATCTCAGACTCCTTGTGGGTGACATTGTGTGGTGTGCCGGAATGCGTTCAGACCCTGGCTTGTCAGGTTGCATTTTGATTTTTGGGAAATATCAGTTAGCTGAAAAATTAGGACTCTGTGCGCCCACACAGCACGGTATAGTTGAACTGAAAACGTGCAGCTCACAGCTAAATACATGTTCCGCTCACCTTAGCGAGGCTTACCGAAAACAACCGATGCTTACGCACAGTGTCACGGTCTGGTGTACCATTGTGCCTATTGACAAGATTTTGCTGCTCTCGTGTCCAAACAGAATTACATTTGTTGTTCAGCGAGTCGCGCGTTTTCTACGTGCAAAATTTATAGGGACACATGCTCCTGAAGTCGTTAATTAGGTTTTGGATGACGTTGTCGGTATGGCGTGCTACCGTGCGCACATTTCTACCACCTCCATACGACGGGCAAAGCCGCCGTGAGGCTGGAGGTGTGTGCCTGACGGCCCACTGTGCCCCCTGGTGGGGAGCCTGGGCCAGCTCGAAACGGAAGGCACCGCGTGGCGAACTGCAATGCAGGTGCTGTGGTGTGGAGTTTGTTGGGGCGGCAGCTGTAGTGAGGTAGGCTGCTGCTGCGACACTTGTCTCAGCCGCAACTTGACAGCATACAACCTGTTGACAAAAAGCGGGCGCTGAGAGAGGTGTAACACATATACGTTTCTGCTGAAAGTTATAAGAGAAAAAAAAAACACTTGTAGAGTCTCACAGCTGGATTGTTGTTCTGGGGAGTACGCAGGAAGGAGACTGGTACCGAGGAGCTGAACCACGATTCTGCAGGAGAGGTCTGCTTCTGTGAAATCGGACAATCTGTCATCGGTTCCAGGAACTTGAGAAGAAAAATGGAGGTGGTGTAATTCAAATAAAACAATTAATTTGCATGTTCTGTCTCCTCTTCATATACGGGAGCGTTCAGGTCTTCTCCAAGGGAACGCAGTCTGGGTATATTGAGGCCTCCTTTAGGGGAGTAGCACTGTTGGCCGAGACAGAGTGCTTCTCCCTCCTATTTGTGATCACTTACCTTGGAAAGTCTGTCGATACAAGCTACCTTGAAATGTCTCGTGCAAGAGTCGTTAATGATTGATTACGGTGTTTGTTCTCTTTACAAGATGTTTTTTTGTATATTGCCCATCGAAGTTAACGCGGAGGCCTCAAGCATCTAGATTACCTGTCCGTAGTTGCAAGGCTGTCAAGTCAAATTGAGAAGAAGATATTTCATGAGTCTTCTCCAATTGCGCTGACAATCTTCTCAGCAGTTGCAGCGTGAGATATTGGGCATGATGAGAAACTTTTTTCTAATGCTTTATCGTCGTCTTCCCTTGAACACACTGTCTGTTCGTTATCCACGCTTCTTCTTGATAAAATTAGTAGGTTTTGCAAACTGATGGGGCGCACAATCATCAAGTTCAGAGGAGACAGTGGGATTAGCGATAAAGATAAACCTCCTTCCCAACTTGTAGATAACTCCCTAGGTATAGAGAGTGCTTTGACGATTGCCACTGGTGATGGTGCATGCATAGTCGACGAAACGCTCTTGCAGAGGTACGTAGCACGCACGTTTCCAGATGCAAGTGAAGGAGAAAATATCCTAGCGATGCTTCCGGCTGCAGCAGCCAGCGGGTCTCCAGCCCTTGACAGCAAGAGCATTATATATCAGGAATGGGGGGCATAATATTCCTTATGTTCACTTATCCACGCTGATTCCGAGACAAACTTGACTTTGAGGTCTTTCAATTCTTTTTCCTTAATCTCAAAGATGAGGGTACTCCTATCTTGATTGATAGCAGAAATTTAGTAACAGCGGTTCTTGTCGCAGACTCGTATAACGAGAAGGCTGCTAGGGATGAATCTGCACTTTTATTGACTCCTTCGCTCCACTGAATAATACTATGATGTTGTGATTCATTTTCCCATTTTCCCTCGACTTTCCTCCGCACAGAAACAGTAGCACCCTTCACATTCGCAATTAGCAACAATGTCAAATCTCGCTCGTTACCGAAACGGCGACCAGCGTATCGTCGGCATCATCGGTGATGAGGACACCGTGACTGGTTTTCTTCTCGCCGGAATCGGCGACAACCGAGTGATGCCTAGCGATGCGGACAGCTCTGGCGCGGGGCACCAAAAGGGGTCTCTGCCAAACTACTATGTCGTTAATTCATCGACTCCTTTGTCAGAGATCGAAGAGGCGTTCACAACATTGTGTGGGCGCAGGGACATCGGTATCGTCATCATCTGTCAGCATATTGCAAATGATATTCGACATCTTATTGAGGAGCACCATGCGGTGATTCCTTGTATCTTGGAGATCCCGAGCAAGGGGCAAAAGTATGATGCCGAGAAAGATTATGTACTGGAGAGGATTTCTCGCTCCTTGGGTATCCGCTAGTTTGTGTCTTCGGAAGGTAAAAATGCATTGTAAATCTTGTTGCTTCTCACTTGTTGGTATGCGTGCGCTTGAGGAAAGATGCCAGTGATGTGAAAAAAAAAAAATCTTTTCCTTTTCAACATATTGCTATCGAATATTAGGATTCTGGCTAAACTATCAATGGTTCGACTCTGGAGAGCAGTCAAAACAAAAAAAAAAGAATCGAGGTATCCGTGTGCGCGTACTCGCCATTGTCACTAGAGGTATCTGTTTTACAGTAAACCGTGTTGAGTTTTATGTTTGCGTGTAGGTGTGCGTTCTAGTATGTTTCTGTACTTCTGTTTTCATGCTCTCACCACTATGGTCTCTTCAGCCTCAAATTTTGCTGCTACCCCCGCAAACTCCTTTTTTTTCTAGCGACTTTTTCACCTGTTGAGTTATGTCTTGCGTTTCGAGAAGCTAGATCATTTGCTGCCTTCACTATAGCTCCGTTTTATGGGCTTCATTCTTTAGCTCACCCCAGTATCTTTTTATTATTACGTATTGCACGTCAGGACGCTTTCAGAAATGAGCGATTATGCTTCCAAACTGAGTGCCCACTTGGTTGAGGTCGCCGGAGGCGGTGGCGGCAACCCAAGTATGGCTGCTGCCACTTTTAACGCTCCTTATGAAGTCGCACGCAAGACGAAGGCGTTAGGGTCCACCGACCGCAGCCTCCTGGATTCGCCTTCTTGGAAACGCCTGCAGTTTCTCTACGAGAGGTACGGTAACGATTCTATTCTCTCGCAGTTCGAGAATGATCCCCAGCGTTTCCAGAGGTATTCGGTTGAGGTTGACCTGCAGAATGAGGATGGCAATTTCCTCTTTCTCGACTATTCCAAATCACACATCAACGATGAGGTCAAGGATGCGCTTATTGCCTTGGCTGAGGAGCGTGGTGTTCGGGGTTTCGCCAAAGCGATGTTTGACGGGGAGCGGGTGAACTCCACTGAAAATCGCTCTGTTCTGCACATGGCGTTGCGTAACCGCAGCAACCGCCCGATCAACGTGGATGGGAAGGATGTTATGTCTGACGTGAATCGCGTGCTTGCTCGAATGAGGGACTTCACGGAAAAGGTTCGCAGTGGAGAATGGAAGGGTCAGACAGGCAAGAGCATTCACTTTGTCGTCAATGTTGGCATTGGCGGCAGCGATCTTGGTCCGGTCATGGTTTCCGAAGCTCTTAAGCCGTTCTCCAAGCGTGACTTACATTGCTTTTTCGTCTCCAACGTGGATGGCACGCACATGGCTGAGGTTCTGAAGCAGGTGGACCTGGAGGAGACTATCTTCATCATCGCAAGCAAGACTTTCACCACCCAGGAGACGTTGACGAATGCCATGTCTGGACGCAATGCTTTTATGGACTACCTCAAGGCCAACAAGATTCCCGAGGATGGCGCTGTTGCAAAGCATTTTGTTGCCATCTCGACCAATACGGAAAAAGTTCGCGAGTTTGGAATCGACACCGCGAACATGTTTGAGTTCTGGGACTGGGTTGGTGGTCGCTACTCTGTATGGTCTGCAATCGGCTTGTCTGTGATGCTCTCGATTGGTTACGAAAACTTTGTGGAGTTCTTGACCGGTGCGCACGCTATGGATAACCACTTTTGCTCAGCACCAGTAGAGAGGAACTTGCCGATGATGCTGGCTCTGGTTGGCATCTGGTACAACAACTTTTTTGGTGCTGAGACACAGGCTGTATTGCCTTACGACCAGTACCTCTGGCGTCTGCCCGCCTACCTTCAGCAGCTTGACATGGAGAGCAACGGAAAAGGTGTTACAAAGAGGTCGGGTGCGGTGGATGTGCAGACGGGTCCCATCATCTTCGGTGAAGCCGGTACAAACGGCCAGCACGCTTTTTACCAGCTCATTCACCAGGGCACCAAGATTATTCCATGTGATTTTATTGGTTGCATCCAAACCCAGAATCGCGTTGGCGACCACCATCGTATTCTCATGAGCAATTTCTTCGCGCAGACCGAGGCGCTCATGGTAGGGAAGAGTGCGGAGGAGGTCCGTCAGGAGTTGGTGAAGTCGGGTATGTCTGCTGATGAAATTCAGCGCTTGGTTCCGCATAAGACGTTTACAGGGAGCCGCCCCAGCAACTCGATTTTGGTGAATGCTCTTACTCCTCGAGCGTTGGGTGCGATCATCGCTATGTACGAGCACAAGGTTCTCGTTCAGGGTGCGATATGGGGCATCAACAGTTATGATCAGTGGGGTGTGGAACTGGGCAAGGTGCTTGCCAAGTCTATCCTTCCTCAACTTAAATCAGGTAATGCCGTCTCCAACCACGACGGCTCCACGAACGGCCTGATTAACATGTTCAACGCGCGCGCACATCTCTGAGAAAGAGCGAAGGGTTTCTTCGGCGGTGCTCTTCAGGGCTGCGGATTTTCTGTTTTATTTCCCCCTTGGTTTCTCGGGCAATTCTAGGGACGCGTGGCGAGGGTCGGACCCAAACCCACTTCGTTAGCTTCGCTCTCATTGCCTCTGGCGCTGCGAAAAAAAAAAAAGAACATCTCATCACCATCCACAATACCACCGTCAAAAAAAAAAAAGAAAGAAAACACTACCGCACTTCTTCGAAAACTGAATGTGAAGAATGAGTATACACACATTTCTTATCTTCTTCAACAAGACATATTATTGGGCAAAGGAGCTGAAAGCGCATCACCTTAGAGGCTGAATAGGTAGCAGCAAACATATACAGCCCTGGTGCTTTTCCTTCACTATTTATTTATGTTCCTTCCCCCCTCCACACACACACACACCCATCGCTGTGTAGTTTTCTATGCAATCCACTTCACGACTGACAGTAGAGGCCGTTGGGATCACGTTGATGCGGAGGCGCCGGAGCCTCGATCGGCACGTTGCAGTGAAAGGGTTTTCTTTCCTGTCGATTACTCACATGTGGGGTACATCAGCAACCACCCGTGCTCTCTCTCTCTCTCTCGTGTCTGTGCGTGCGTGCGTGTAAGTTGAATACCACAGCCTTTCTTCAGGCTGGCTGGGATGTTTGGTACTGTGGCCCCGGGGGCGCGAGAAAGAAAGAGTACATGAACACTAAAAACAACAACAGCGAGATATACCACTGTATCTCGCGCTTGTTGTCTACTTATTTTGTCCAACAGCCTTCTCGGTTTCGGGAGGATACTTCAGCTCTGTGTGCGCCAGTGGCTTCCTGATCCAGCAGCACTAGTGCTTCCTACGGGTGGTCGCTGTGGCAATGTTATTTCTGAGACTTTTTTCCATTTCTTTGGCTACCCTCTATTATATTAAAAAATATATTTTTGAGGCCACAACAATCCACGAGGTGCCTTCTGGACTCAAGCGCCGTCATCCTTTTTTTTTTTTTTTCATGGCATTGCGATCGTGTCTCTTGGGCAGGTGTGTGTGTGTGTAAAAATCGAGTTTTTTTTTTTCGCCACCGCAACTCATCAAGGTGCGGATACAAGTCGGGAAGGGGAGGAGGGGGAGGGGTACTACGACGCTGTTAGACAACACACGGATTTCTCCACGGTGCAGAGCCGCAGTTCCTTGATCTACGACGCACCACACCAGTGATGCAGCGCACAGCAGGCCGCCGTTTCCTTGGTAGCTTCACCAGCGGCTTCTCCAAGGGATTTTCAGGAAACGCTAGCGGTGGCTCTGGTGGGTGGGGGGGTAGAGGTGGTGGCAGTGGGTTCAACCTTTTTGGGAGCAAGGGCGGGTTTTCCGATGCATTCGGTCGAGGTGCGAGCAGCGGTGAGGGCAGCGCCGGTTACCCACCAGGCGGACCGCTTGGCGGGCTTCTTGACAAGGCGCTGGAGTGGTGCAGCGAGTCGCATGCCCGTGGCATCGCAAACGAGATGGGCGTAGACCTACGCGACATCCGTTTTGAGAAAACACCCGAAGGTGGCATGAACGTTATGGTGGATGCTCCCAGCGCGACACCGCTGCAGATCGAGCAGCTTGGCAAGCGTGTGCAGGAGGAGTGTCCAGTGGCACGCTTCCGAAAAACCCAAGTCACTTCCCCGAAGCACGAAATGAAGTGGATGCAGCTGCCTCCGCGGTACGATAGATGAAGAGGAAAGCAAAGAGTGCGAGGCCTGACCCCATGGGTAAAGAGAGGAACAACGAGAAAAGGATCCAGGGGAAAAAAGGGTTTTCACCGTTGGCTTTCTTCAGCTTCCTTGCCCACCCATCACATGCTGTTATCATCCTTGCCCCCCCCCCCTCTCCCCACGAGACGATACAACTCGAAGCATGAGAGAGATTGGCACAACGAAAAAAAAAGTATGCACCCCCTCCCTTTATGTGTGTGTGCTCTTATTTATTCATGTAGGTCTGTTGACTTCAGGCACCTGGATGTTTTTCCATTCATCGAACGCTTCATTGATTCACCCAAGGAAGGAAGAAAACACATACAGACACACACAAAATAAAACAGGAAGTTGCGATGACTGACTTCTCTATGGCGTTATTTGTGGATGAGTTGGCCTCTGCGACGCAGCTGCAATGCATGCTGTTTTCTCACGCTTCCTGAAGAATATTCTGGAGTTGGTCTTGTCGGCCCCTACTGCCTTGGTGTAGATGGTGCCGGGTGCTGGTTCGCATATGTGTGAGACGCGTGGAGAGGAAGACAAAGTGTATGTTCTATCGATCTCGCATTCTTAGAAAAAAATTCCTCCTCACAATTTTTTTTTTTTACTGACACCGATGCAGCTACATAAAATGTTTTCATAACGTGCCCTGCTTTCATTCTCTGCACGCACACATCTCTCTGCTCTGTATTTTCAGTTTTTCCACCAGGACATATGCATACAAATACATACGTACATACACGGACTGACTCCCCTTTCCCCCTCCTCCTCCTCCTCTTCGATCCACTTCTTCATCTCCTTGCTGCCTGAATGCGTCTGCAAAATTTTTTTTTTTGAGCCCATCTCTCGATGGGTACAGCATACACTTCTCGGATGCATTTTGCGTCATTCTGAGTCGCGTTTTCTACCGACACTGTGCTGTGCGGATTATATGGAGCAGTTGTTGTCGGCCCGGCGCGTCGAAGCCCCCCCCCCCCCCCCCCAGCTGCACTTCCGAACACTACTGTGTTGACAAGGTTTCATCATCGTAGGTGTGTCCGGTTACGGGGGAGGTCGAGCAGGGTGGGATAGGTTGAAGAAAAGGGGGCACCTTTAGCTGGTGCATCTTCTTCCACGAAACACCCGAGCACTTGTGTGGAGAATTTCGAAGGGTTTGCTATCGTTTTCTTTTTCCACCACGGAGGGTCAATCTTGCCCTTTTTTTTTGGTTAGCTCTTGTCGCTTCGTCGTTGATGATAAATTGCAGTTTTGATTTGCAGCTTACTTTTGCCTTCTCCCATTCCGCGTATTGTTGTTATATTTCTGCTTCTCTCTCCTGTTTTCCTGCCTTTGTGTTCTCGCTCTGTATCGTCCCCACCTCCCGGACGCCCTTTGTATTTGTGTTACTGTTTCACCCTGAAAAAAAAAATGGTGAACGACACACGCGCAAACCGGGGGGAGGCTTCTTTTTTCCTACCCAGGTTTTTTCTTCCTCCCCTTTCCACACTTCTCATCTGAATTAAAAAAAAAATTACACCGTGTAGCGGTGCTGCTCCCAAAGAAAAGGTGAGGAGTACTGCTTCGATGATTCAGCTCGAAGAAGACTAAGCCAGACACCCTGGGAAGAATATGCATGTGGCTGCAGTTGCATACTGATACAGGTACTCTCTCTCCAACACAGTCGCCACTGCCTTTGACCGGACGTGATGCAAGCGAAGGCCTCCTGTGCTTCTCAACCGTCTCCGCGTGGCTTTTGTTGACCTGCCCAGCTTTCTCACTTCTATTCTTCTGCCTATCTTCCTTTTCCATGGGTGCTTTTTTTTTGTTTTTTTCTTTGCCTCCTGATATCACACAAAGCTGGCACAAAGGATTTGCTGGCTTTTGGTATCGACGCGGCATCTCGCTTGTCGACGTGGAGATTCACCTTCGGCATTCTTCATTTTTTATATTTTAGTGGTTTTTTTTTCTGAAGGGCACAAGAGGTCGATCTTAACACGTCTTTCTTTTTTCAAATCTGCTCGCACACGCCGCTCCTTTTTTTCTCAGACAGACCTCCTGCTCGCATGCCTCTTCCGGTCTTCATCTTGTGAACGCAGTTTTTTTTCTTTTTCTTGTACGAATGCCCGCAACTTTTTCTGCCGTTACGGCATTAGAAACAACCAGAGGTCCTTCACCCCTCGCCAAAGCGCAGGGGTACCGCTCTCTGCACGGAGAGGTCAACTACTATCCCACAAGTGCACACAAGCGCCGACCGCTGCGTGAGAAAAGAAGCGCTGAGGGTCTAACGGAACCATGCGGCACAGAAATGATCGTGTCCACTTCTGCCAACTTGGCCGGAGGATCAGGCACCCCTCCTAGCTCTTCCGGCCTGAGTCAAACTCCATCGCAAGGGACACCGGATATCAGCTCGCTTGCGAGGCGATCTTCGTCTCAGCCATGGACACCTTCCAAGGACACGGCTTCCATCAAGTCCGCACCAGTGTTACGGAGCTTTACCAAGGGCGGGGCTCCGCTGCTTCACCGCTACCGCACCTCCTGCGCTGATGTCGCCTCCCGGACCGTACATGGAGGCACATCGTCGCCCTTACCACCCAGGGACACCATATCTGTTTCGCCTGAGATGAGAGGGAAGCGTCCAAAAAACATTCGACGAAGCCGCCTTCTCACGCGCCCCTCCGCGACATCGGAGCCCCACGCTGCTCGTGTGTCACTCAGAGAGGTGGATGCGGAGACGGGGGCGGCGTTGGGGGAGCCTCGGACTGTTTCCCCCCTGGCTCAGTCGCTTCATCGATATTCTCTTAGCTCTCCCACGAGAGGTGGCAGTCCTGATTCAAGGGTGCCGCCAACACGCGCTCGCCTCGGTGCTGCGCATGCGTCGTCGTCGTCGATGTCGAAAAGGGCTATCACAACTCCCATCGTGTCTTCTGGGGCATCAAGACAGGGGGGAGGCAAGTTGGGTGTAGCAGGTGCACCTTTGGAAAGGGAGGTATGTAGGGGTGGAAAAAAACACGGGGGGGATGGTGTGTCGTCTTCAACGCAAACGCATACTGAGTTGCTGCCGTCGAGAAGCGTGAGTACTACACTGTGCAGCCAGGGGACAGACTGCATGCCTACTGAGGCATCAATATGTGGGTTCATTCGAATGCAAAGAGAGCTTCGTTGCTGCTATGACACAATAGAGAGCTACGAAGTCGTCATCGCACAACTACGCGATGACTGCACTTCAGCGAGGGCATCGCTTTTCCAGATGCGACAGGAGGGCGTGCAGCACAGAAAAGAGGTGGAGGCACAAGTTCGGGCTGCGCTTAGCGAGCAGACCAGCGCGCTCCTTTCGACGGAGCGAAGAAGAAACGCGGATGAGAAATCGGGCCCAAACACTTTATCACAGTCCAATGGCAAGGTGGGGGACGCTGCAAAGGAATGTGTAAAGGATACGTTGCAGTCCACCATAGAGGAGCTGCGTGTCGCTTTGCGGGAGGAGCAGTCAGCTCATGCGGAGAGTATCGCACGTCTCTCGAAGACACTGGCAGCTAAAAATCGATGGAAGTCGCGCGCCGTCAAATTGTTCAAGCGGCAAAAGCTCGTCTGCCAAAGGGTGCTGGTGCCCTCAACAGTGCCTCCTCCGCCTCCGCCTCCGCCTCCGCCTCCGCCTCCTCCTTCTTTGTTCACAGCAAGGGAAGGTACCATCAGCGCAGATGAGGATTGTCCAGCACTATCTGCCATCGGGTACTCGTTAAGGCATCCGGAGGCGGAGGCCGATGCATGCCTTTCGGCTTTTCAACCACACCCACTACCCCAATGTTTTTCTTGCACACTGTCACCGACCAACCGGGCTGCGCACATAGCATCACCCTCTGAAGCCGTAAAGGTGGGCACTACTGCCACCACAAAGATCGGGACTGCTTCGTCAGTGGTGCCCTGCAAAGAGGGCGTGGACTTGTCTACGGCACATGAGAAGAGGGAGAGGGACGACAACAGCGGGTTTGATATGAGTGTGAACTTCCATAAAGAATCTACAGCGTCTGGTTGCTCGTCTTCAATTGCAACCTCTCCTGGCCGCCTTCCGAAGGCGGTGGGCAGCGGGGTCGTGGTTGTGTGGCCGCCGTTCACCAGCGAACAGGAGGCGCCAACCAGAAAAGGTGCCGAATTGGCACCACTGGAGTCATCTACAAAAGCCCGTAGTACAGAAGCTGAGGCCTCTGCAACCTTCGGTATCGGCGACGGGCGGCTGCAGCCATCGTCATCAACCCACCTTATCTCCCCTTCTGCGATACCCGATGGTGTTGTGCGCTACGCTGCGAGTGCTGCCGCATCTCGTTTGGCGCACGATCGTCAGTCATTATCGAGAGGTTGTGAGACGACCTCGATAGCAGCTGATTCGCTGCGGGATAGGCCAGACCCGCTCGCCTTTCCGCCGCCGCCGATGTCTGGTGATGTGGCGTCGACGAGGTGTCCCTCTTTTTGCACTCCAGTCTCGCAGTGGACTCGCGACAGCATTCCTGCATCAATGGCGCCCCCCTCTGCGGAACGAAAATTCCGAGAGCTTCTTCGCGCTTTACTTGACAAGGAACAACAGCTGGCGTTGATGGCAGAGGAGCGGGCCAAGTATCGGCGACTATACACAGAGGTAGCAGGCCGAGATGCCTCCAAGTGTGATGTAATTTCTTAGCTCCACAATATGGATGCGTTTTCCTTCCCCCTGATATTCCTGCAAAGCCAACAGCAGCCCTCATATCGAGTCTGTGTGTCTGCGTGTGTGTTTGTGTGTGTGTGTGTGGAGGAGGGATTGGTAGGCGGACGCGGGTTGGAGGTGGTCCAACGCACACGCTCTGAGAAGATGCCACGCAGCCCTTCTCTCTTCCTGCGAGCGCTGAAGCGGCGCCGATGTTGGCAGTGTCAAACGCCTCAAAGCTGAGTGGCGTCAGAGGCGTTGGTCGCTGCTGGTGTCGGCGGTCATGTCTTGGGTGGCTTTGTGTGTCGGTATGGCGTGCTACCGTGCGCACATTTCTACCACCTTCATACGACGGGCAAAGCCGCCGTGGGGCTGGAGGTGTGTGCCTGACGGTCCACTGTGCCCCCTGGTGGGGAGCCTGGGCCAGCTCGAAACGGAAGGCACCGCGTGGCGAACTGCAATGCAGGTGCTGTGGTGTGGAGTTTGTTGGGGCGGCAGCTGTGGTGAGGTAGGCTGTTGCTGCGACACTTGTCTCAGCCGCAACTTGACAGCACACAACCTGTTGACAAGAGGCCGGAGGGGAGAGGGGGCGTTGATCTGGTGCGTTGGTGGGGCACAGATTGGGGGCATCCCTGATAGGTCATAGGGAGGGGGAGGGGTTGCTTGGGAGGAGGTAGACAAGCGAAAACGGCCGACTTGAGAAGTGAGGGTCATCTCGATGTTCCCGGTAGTGTTTTCATGGATGTCTAGCTATATATATATATATATATGTATAGATAAATGATAGACATAGATATAAATTCTGCTCGCGTTGTGAAGGCGGCGCAATCCATTGACAAGGTCCTTATTAAAAATTACAGGGCGAGCGTGTAGAAGTGTGCTCCGCATCACTGTTTTTGTTTGTGTATGGCGAATCGTGTGTTCGGACAAAAGCGAAGGCGGAGAGAGGGGCACAAAGCGAAGCAGAGCACACACCTCTCTCAATACGAAGGCTTCGGCCCGAGTGCAAGCACGCCTTCTGTTATTGTGTGTGTGCGTGTGTGTGTGTGTGTGGTCCGTGCTTCTTCTTCTGTTCTTATGTGTTCTGGTTTCCCTTTCTTCCCCTGATGAGTCTTTGCGTTCGTGTGTGGCTGGTGGAGAGCAGGCCAAGGGTTGAAAACACAAGGGGAGTCTTTTACATACTGTTTCGGGGGATGAACTTATTGTGTGCTTCTCCTTTCAGACGCCTTTCTGCAATCTCTCGTCTTGTGTCAAAGAGGTAAAAGGGCGAGTCATCCACTCGCCTGTCACGGGTGCCTCGATTGAACTGTTCAAATTTTGGCCCCCTTCTCCCACCGTTCGTGCAACAGACTTCTCTACCTTTTTTTCCCCTGTTCTTTTTTTTTTTTCAATCTAACACCGAGCTACATTGCATGTCTCCAGCTACGTTTTATATCATACTGCACGTACTTTTTAGTGTTCCCCACTCTGTCGATTCGAACTCCTCACTCACACATACGCCGAAAATACACACCGTTTGGCTACTTGCTTTTGCCACCCTCCTCTCCGGTGTACTGTCCCGTCTTTCTTTTTTTTTCTTCCTCTCCCGATTATTTCTCTCGCCCTTTAGCTGTAAATATGCGTGCTTCTCAGCGTCGTGTTTCCCAGGCTGGCCCACGCCAACCGGTGAACGATCTAGAGCCTACTGGCTTCACTATCGAGCCAATGCAGCTCCTCGTAAGCTGCGCCAGCTTTATCGTAACCATCATTCTCCTCCACTTCTTCGTGAAGTTTGCGGTAAAGGCCTAAAAAGGTTCATATGGATCTTAGTGTGACACGGATCGTTCAATAGGATATATATATATATATATATATATCCTCGTATCAGATGTGGTGTTGGGTGTGTTAGCGTACAAGTGTACGCTTTACGGGTGGTGAATATCGCTGTAATGGGGTAGCGTGTCCTACTGGTGGTTCCTAAGAAAACGAAAAGAAAAATGGGTGGGAGAAGTGAAAAAAAAAAGAAGAAGGAGTACAGCACGTGTTTTCCTTTTCTGAAATATATCTCCCCCATCCTCTGGGCTCTATTTTTTCTTTTTTTTTTTGTGTGGGTCACGAGGCGACTGTCTGACATCGGCTAGTGGCGTGCAGCACTCCCGGCGCGCCATTGTATGAAGAGGATGAGCGGCAGCAGTCTTGCTGGTCTCTGAAGGCAGGGTAGGATTAGTGTGGGCTGGAGAGTAGGTTGAGGGGTGGAGGATGAGGTTGAGAGGTCTGTTGTAGCAGGTTCCTGCGGTACACTCCGGGGGTGTGGCGTGTGCCTCGCTCTGTTTGGCTCCTTTCATTTCCTCTCACCTACAGTAGAACCCTTTGCGGCATTGCTGATCTTCCCACCTTAATCGACCTCGTCGTTCATTCTCCCTCCGTGGTAGTTCTGCGGAAATCTGTTTGTGTCTGTGTGTGTGTGTGTTCTGGCGGTTGCCACAAGTTTTTATTTGATAGTCTATGTTGATTTTCTTTACAATCATGGTGTCGAAGAAAAGGGAAAAGGGGCGGAAAAAGGGATTCATGCAGACCCCTCTTCCTCTCATCTAAGAGCCGATATAAAAAAAAAAAATAGAGGACAAACAAAGTGCCCCCCCCCCTCCAAAGACAGAAAATTCGCGTCTCCCCAAACGAATCTCCATTTTAAGCACTTCTTTCTTTATTCCTCACGAGGACTACACCTTCCCGATGTGTAATGATGGAGGTGGTCCTGGGCCACAGAGGTTGAGCGAGAGACACAGCGTGCAACAGGCATTCTGTGTGCGTGGGGTCCGACGTGCAGCTTCTGGCACATGAGTGGGGTTTTTCTTCGCATTAACGGATCAGTGTTAACCTCGCCTCCTTCCATTCTCCACCTCCCCGCCGCCCTCAGTTAGTGGTTGATTTGTGAAGTGTGATTCATCTCAGAGTGAGACTAGAGATTCGATGATGTTGCTGCTAAAGCCGTCCAGCGACGAGGGCATCGGTATCACTGATCTTACGATTACATGCTCGCTGACTCTCTTCCACTGTACTAACCCCCCGAACACACAAACACATGTCGTTGCCACTGCCGGATTTCTGGGATCAACTGGGGAGTCGCACACTTACTGAGGCGCATGTCGATGCAGGTGTAGGGGCTGCTGATACACATATGAGTGCACGTTTGCGGAATTGTATATACTTCCGTGTTCCACGTGAAAAGGTGGTGCCCCCTTTCTCTTCGTATGTTGTCCCCGTGCGGTGTTGATGAAAAAAAAAAAAACGTTCTGTGTTTCTGCTAATAAATCTCCTTTTTTTTCTCCGTGTTAGAGAAGAGCAGCAGAGGACATCACCACCACCACCACCACAGAAACTATCTTCCACCTCTTTCCACACGCAGACAAGGGATTCTCAAAACAGAAAACAACAACAACAACAAAAAAAAAACACAGTTACAGTTGTGTTCTCAAGAAAATAAAAAAAAATAATAATAATATATTTTTATAGTTTTCCCCCTACTCCCTTTCACGCCCGCTTCCTTTTCTCTTCTCCTCCCTACTCCATAGAGTGTATTGGCCTCTTCGCTTTGCGTTTTTGGTTCTGTACGTGAGTGCCCCGGATAGGGGCTGAGGAAGGAGGTGGAGGTGGAGGTGGAGGAGTGTTCATCAATGTCGCCGAAGCGGAAAGAAAGTGTAAGTGATGCGGAAACGCAGCGAAGAGTGGCGACTGTGAAACGACGTCGCGAGGGACGACGCAGCGAATTCTTTTCGAGTGCGTTGCATTCAGCGTTTGAAGCACACGTGACAGCCGCCCAGAATGCGTTCTTACGAGGTGATTCGCAAGCAGCAGAGAAGGAGGCGGCGCAAGCGCTCCGCATTCGGCCCACCGCACATCTTTTCGCTCTCTTGGCGGTGATCGCAGAGTCGAAGGGTAAGTTTGACCAGGCCAGCGACTTCCGACTTCTTCAGGCTTTCTTGGCGCGCGACATCGTTCTGTGGGAGGAGCTGCTGCATGATTTCATGAAGCAGCAGCTCTACTACAAGTCTGTCGTTTGCCTACAGCGTATGTCGGCGCTTGAGAAAAACCAGGAGCGGTATCGTGCGCTTCAGCTGCAATTGGCCGACTTATTGATTGGCCTCGGGGAGATTCGACGAGCATCGAACGTTCTTGTACCTCTGTGGAACAGCAGCCGATGCCGTGACTTTGAGGTGTTTGCCCTCCTCTCGTCCTTGTATTTCCAGCTCGGCAAGTGGGCCTCGCTGCAGCGGCTGGTTGAAAGCAGCGTGAGGCACGCCTTTCAACTGCCGCCCACGGCTGGTGTGGGTAGCGCGGCCAGTCCTGAAGGGGGGGCCGCTGGGCACCATGCGGAGGCGACTGCTCACGTGTCCTCCTCCATACCCAGAACGGCGCAGCAGCTACCCTCATCGAAGCCAGCCTCCTCTACCCCAGCACCACGCGTTTCAAAGCGTGTTCGCTTCTTTGGCATGAATGCCGACCACGACAGTGCGGAAACACTTGCCACTGAAGATGTCGAAGCTCCAACGGCAACGGCAACGGCAACGGCAACGGCGCCACTGACTCCAGCGGAAACTTCGTTTGATGAATTTGGCTTTGACGATGACGTCTTCCCTTCCTCAGCACGTGCACCCCCCGTGTCATCGCACCGTGTTGAGGGTGAGACTGGCGGTGTGGTGGCACATGGAGGCGGCGTGATTCACCAACTCTACGGGGAGCGGATCGAACTCTATACCCCACGGGATCGAAAGAACTTTCTCACGCTCATCAACGTGCATGCTGAGCTCCTGAACGAGCAGGGCAGTTTTTCCGATACGGTGCAGCTCCTCCACATGGCAGCTGGTTGTCTGGATGTAGATCTGATGGAGCTTCCGCCGGATCTCCTCGTGCGACTTGGTGTGGCCTATGCATTCCTCGGCGGTGTTCACGAGCAGCCCTGCCGCGACGTGTTCCAGTACTTGGTGGAGAACTGCTCCATGGAGGACTACGGCGATGTCTTGCTCGATGCTGCTCTCTCGCTGCAGAAGGTGGGCATGCATGAGGAGGCGGCGCAGATATATGTGACACTGGCTCGCTACCATCAGTTTGTCTACGACCGTGTTTCCAAGCAGGTAGGTGTGGCCGAGGCGGAGTTGTTGTTGATGCAGGACACCGCTCCATTTGATCAGGTTCAGGTCTCCACAGATGAAGTAAAGGCCCTCAGAGAGGAGGAAGCAAACCTCAAAACAGTTTTGGCCGCAGCCCTCCAGGGGAAGGCTCAGAGCTCGTACGCGATGGAGCAGTACGAGGAGGCGAGGGGGCTCGCCGAGCAGGTGCTTCAGCTGGATCCCATGCATGTGCAGGCGCGACTCCTGCTTGGTCGCTACTATTTTTATCAGTGCAAGAACACAGACGCCGCTGTCAATGTGCTGACACCGTCAAAGCACGAGCCAGCTCTTCAGCGCATTCAGCTGGGTGTATTTCTCGTTCACGTGTTCCAGTCTGAAAAACGCTATGTCGAGGCGATTGCCCTCGGTGTTTCGATTTTCGAGTTGCTGCTGTCTGGTGAGGAGGACGGTGACACCCAATCAGTCGCACCCGGCACATCGTCGCGTCGTAGCGGAGCGTCTCTATACCTGCCTACGATGACGCGTGCAAGCTCAGCCATCATCCCTGCATCCAGTCTCGCAGGAATCGTCGGCAGAAGTGCTTCGGCTGGCGGAAGCAACATAATCGCACGGACCTCCTTCTCTCTGGCTGCGTCCATCAGGGCGTCCACCTCAGTCGCAAGACAGCAGCTGGCTCGACGTGGTCTGGAGTCTCTGACTACAACCGTGTACGGTGCCTCCGCGGCAGCCTCACTCGCGGCCGGGTGGGATCGACAGGAGGAGGAGGAGCGCCTCAAGGATACCTCGACGATTTTTCGGTTCAACCGCCGGCGCCGCCGCCCCGATGCTGAAGGGAAAACAGCTGACAGTGACCTGCTGGCTGCTGAACATCCGAAAGGGCCGGCCGAAGACCAAGGTAACGAGAGCGGTGATGTTGCTGCTTCACAGAGGCAGCAGGGCTCACCGCGGCTCAAGACGGCCGAGGAGCGGTGCGCGGCGGTGATGAGCATGGATCCCGCACATTTCTGGCCGGCGGATAAGGGCGAGGGCGATGAGGAAGACGAGCAGCCGGCGCCCATCACGATGAAAACAGAGGCAGACAGGTGCACTGCAGCAAGATCCAGTGAGGAGGAGGTCGTCGACGAGGGTGGGAAAGGCTTGAGCGCTGCGGACGGTTTTTGCTCTCCTGTGAAGCGAGGCGAGGACAGCGGGAAAGCCACTGACACGACCTCTGTCTCCGTGGCAGTTGTGGGGGTATCCTCTGGTGTCGACGTTAAAGGCTCGAGGAAGAGGCGAAGAAAGGGAAACACCGGCCCCGCAGTGGAAAGCTCAAATAATACGGTTATAGGGGAGCGAGACAGGGATCTGAAGGAGCTGGAGGAGCTCCTGATAGCAGAGGAGAAGACTCCGAACACAGGAGCAGATCCTGTCAAGTCGTCTGGAAAAATGATGGGGGGCGAGATATCCCCATCGGACGTTGATGCGCAGCCCGAGGAAGATGCGGAGGACGCACTGCCGGATGCACCTGAGCTTCCCTCGTTGGAGGAGGTCAGCAGGCAGTTTCAGGATCCGGTGATGGCGCAACTCTTTTTGGATGCTTCCAGCTTCACGCCGGGCGGTGGGGTGCGGGGCGGGCAGGGTCAAGATGATGCTCTAAATCCATGGGCTGAATTAGCGGATGCGGGCAATAACGTTAATGCAGCTGCCGGTATATCGACTGGGACCGGGATGGAGGACAAGGTGACACTCGGTGAGGCGGTTGCTGTTTTGGGAAAAGTGGGCCTAATTTCGCTCGCCGTTGCCATAGTCGATTGCTACAGTGCGGTGGGCCAGTTCACTGAGGCGCGGGAATTCGCGTTCGTGGCACTCACACGTTTCTCTCAGAAGCGCCGGCTACGTCAGATGGGGAATGGTCTGGAGCGGCCGCTTCGGCTGGCGGTGCTGCGTGCCGCACTCGCTGCTGGTGAGAGCGAGGATGCATACCGAGTAGGGCTTCGGCTCCTGCAGCAGGACAGCGCTGAGGACAAGCGCCACGAGGTTGTGGAGCTGATGCACAGTGTGCTGAACCGTTGCCATGATCGGAGCGCCATCTTGTACCGCGCCGTTGCCGAGGGCTACAATGATGTGGCTTTGCTTGTCTTGCTCTCCAACCGGTACTATCAAACACGCAGTTACACACGAGTATTGAACTTGTATTTGATGGCACAACGAGAGAGGCCGTCAGATATTTTACTCAACTTCATGGTGGGGCTTTCGTATCTCTTCTGTAGCCACCGAAAGCGAACGCGGTCTCGTGAGGCGTGCGTGTCAGCGGCTATCTACTACTTGACCCGGTATCAGCATCTCCGCTTAGCTGTCGAGCCGACCTCAGGCGTCGGGGAGGTTCTCTACAACATCGCACGCTCTTTTCAGTTTCTGAAGCTGTATTATCTGTGCATCCCACTGTATGAACGAGTTGCCTATGAGCTGTGCGCGCCGGAGGAGTGCACTGTCGCGCTGCAGCGTGCCGCGCGCGTCAACCTTTATTTTGTATACCGCTGGGTCTCTGGAAATAGAACCTTGGCGTTGACCGCCTTACAGCCGCGCGATGGTTCTGATGACCAGATGCGGAAATCGATCTGGCGTCCCAGCCCTTTTTCTTGCTGAAGAATTTGTTTTTTTTTTACTTCAGGGGATGGCGGGGGAGGGGATGGGTGACCTGGATGTGCTGAGCCCACTGCTCGCAATCCAGGTCGATAGGCAAAGTGTACATGACCTGGGTGGTAGTGCCGTAACATGCCGTCTTGTTGTACAGAGAAAGGACGGTTGTGGATGCAGAAGTGGGTACCTCCCTCTTGTCCCCCCTCCCTCCCCTCCCCTCCATTCCTTCCTTTCTCTGATACACAATCACGATAGACATGACCTGGGGGACGCGAGCGCCACAGAGACAGCTAGAAGCCACCAGCCGCCCTTTCTTCTTATCACAGCCAAGCGTCTGCCCGCTCGTAGCCAACTTGTACGCTGTGGTATCGAAGTCAAACGGTGGAAGAGGTGTAGAATTGATATTTCAGCGAGGCGGCAGAGACACGAGGCTAAATATGACCAACAAACAGGAGCGGTATGTTGTTTTGATATTTGCCGCTCGTGTGGGCACTTTGCACCATCACACACGACAAAAAAAAGCACGCGCTTCTCACTGGCAGTTCTCCCCCACTCCCCTCTTTTTTTTTCATGTCCTCGCAGTGTTCGCAGCCCTAATATCGAGTCTGTGTGTGTGTGTGTGTGTAGAGGAGGGATTGGTAAGCGGACGCGGGTTGAAGGTGGTCCAACGCACACGCTCTGAGAAGATGCCACGCAGCCCTTCTCTCTTCCTGCGAGCGCTGAAGCGGCGCCGATGTTGGCAGTGTCAAACGCCTCAAAGCTGAGTGGCGTCAGAGGCGTTGGTCGCTGCTGGTGTCGGCGGTCATGTCTTGGGTGGCTTTGTGTGTCGGTATGGCGTGCTACCGTGCGCACATTTCTACCACCTTCATACGACGGGCAAAGCCGCCGTGGGGCTGGAGGTGTGTGCCTGACGGCCCACTGTGCCCCCTGGTGGGGAGCCTGGGCCAGCTCGAAACGGAAGGCACCGCGTGGCGAACTGCAATGCAGGTGCTGTGGTGTGGAGTTTGTTGGGGCGGCAGCTGTGGTGAGGTAGGCTGTTGCTGCGACACTTGTCTTTTCCGGGTAGGGCAGTGGGATGTGGCGAGCTGAGTACACTGATGTTCACAACATCTGTTGTTTGTGGTAGAAAGCGGATCATCTGTGAAAGGAAAAAAAATTGAAGGGCTCAACGTTTGGCGGATGAAGGAGCGAATTATGGCTTGAGAAGAGGAGGAGATGGAGGAGGTGGCGAATGCAAGGCTGCGGCGGGTACACACCCACTCGGAGATGGGCAACTTTGAAGCGCACGACAGAATAACTGCAAGAAAGAATAATGAGGCTGACTGAGGAGAACGCACAGGGGTACGCCGCTCAAATCAGAAACATTCATGCATAAATGTACACGTGTACATATATATATATATATATATATATATATATATATTTATATATGTGTGTGTGTGTGTGTGTGTGTATGTGCTTTGGCCTTGTACGCCTGAAACTATCATGTTGGCGCTCGCCCCACATTTTTCTTTCTCGTATTGTATCCTGCCGGAACGGTACGGAAGCGCCATCAAAAGAAATGCAGATATATACATATACCGATATATATGTGTGTGTATGTGTGTCTCAGAATGAAAGAGGGAATCTGGCGCAGAAGGAAAAAAAAAAGAGATTCAAGTTGTATAAAAAAGAAAGAGGGGGGGGGTATATGCACAGGAGAAATCCCAGCGACAAACATATATCTACATAAGAAAACAGAAGAAGAACAGAAACAACAGCAAAAGGGGTCTTACGTCGTGGATGGAAGAGGTGAAGTCACACCACCACTACCATTACTGCTGCGATTGGTACCGCTTTCTCCCTCCTGTACCGCCCTCTAAAAAACAACAACAACAACAACAACAACAATACTACGACTACCACCATCTCACCGAATTTCCTCTCAATTGTCCCTCCTTTTCTTCACATGCTTCGAGATTTTCGTGCCCCTACGCCGGCGCGCGCTCACACTTAGAGAAATAGGGGGAGGTCCCACCTTTACCGCCTCAAAAAAAAAAAAAACGTCAAGGAGGAGAGCCCAATTGTAAACATACAAACACACACACACACACACACACACGCACACGCTGGACAATACATATCCCTGTGCCTTATCACTAAGGTGAAATATACAGAGAGTAGAGGCTGCGCGCCAAGGTCAGCCACACAAGGTCGTATCATCTGCTCCTCTTTTCCTGCCCTCTTTCGATTCTGCAGTATTGAACTCTCGCTCCTTCGTCCTCGGCCTTTTTTTTTCTTTTCCTCGCGTTATCATTTTTTATTATTATCTTCGATTGTATCTCACCTATCCTCTCTCTGTTGTGTGTGATCTGCCGTGAAGTTCTTCTTTCGTTGTCTTTTTTTTTTGTTTTTGATCATCCGCTTCTTTCTGTTTAGAACGCCATTTCAATCTCCCCCTCTACACATACTTTTGGCAGCTAAGTGCTCTTCTACGGTGCTTCATTTTTTGTTTGTTTGCTTGTTTGTTTCGGTTTTGGTGCTTCTTCCTATTTCCTGCTTCGGTGGGTGAGTGTGTTGTGCAATTCCTTCCGTCACCCGCTTCCATCTTCCGTTCCCTCGATCTACTCCTCAGGTGACATCGTTCTATCAGTGGTGTACTACGAGCTTCAATTGTATCCGCTTTGCTGCTGTGTTTCAGTGGCACAAATTTTTTTTTTTTCGTTGCCCATCTCCTTCCATTTTCTCTGCTCCCTTGTTCACCAGTAAAACTCATAGGGCGATAGAGATACACTGCGAGGAGACTCATATCAGCCTCCCTCCCCACACACACTCATCACATTCATAGCACACACCCATACACAAAGCCTTGAAGGATTTTTTCAGTGTGTCGGTTTGCTTTTTTGCCAGTCGCTCTAATTAAAAAAAAAAACGAAGGAGAATATTTTCCGCGTGTGTGTATGCTCGGGCCGTTTTTTTTTTTTTTGAATGCATCGGCGGAACCACCACAAAAAAAAGGAAAATAAGGAGGGTGCAGCAGCGTTCTAAAAAGAGTCGCCGCGTGTGCTGAGTGCAGGTGAGTCTCTCTCCCCTCTCTTGCTCACAACATACTCAAATCATCGCACCGACTTTTTTTTTTCCTGAACAGCAAAAAAAAAAAGAGGGATTGTCGATAGGCACCTGGGAAGGTTCCGTTTTATTTTTATATTCTGTTGTTTTCTATATTTTTATTTTTAGATTATGACAGCCGCTCCCTCTCTGCATTACCTCTCCCTTTTCATTTTACGCTTTTCCAGCACAGGAGCCCTGTGAAACCAAATCAAGCAGAACCCCTCTCTCTCTCTCTCTCTCTCATATATATATATATATATATATAGTATTAATTTTATATAAAGAAAACGAACATCAGAACCAACAGATTTCCCCCTCCCTTTCCCCCTCGCCATAACAAAAGAGGGGAAGAAAGAATAAAACCGTGTTTGTGTTTTTTTTTTCTTTTCAACTCGTTCTGAAAAGGGTTTTAGAAAAAATATTATTATTATTCTTCGTCACCCGTCTTTTCTTCTCGGGTCTTTGCTAAGCATATATCTACCCTTGTTATTGGTGTTTTTTTTTCATCATCATAAGGCGACGGGCGTGTGGGCCCTGATTCTAGCTGTATTTTTCTTCTGACTGACTGTGCTTGTCGTCCTCCCTGCCTCCCTCTTCTTCTCTCCTCTCCGTCGTCGTCGTTGTTTTTCTGTTTTTTTTTTGTGTGTGTGCCTTCTCAAGTTTGCATTAGACAGTGTTGACTGTCAAGATAAATTTATCTTTTGGAGAAAGGAACAAATACATTCACACACACACACGCATATACACATATATATTTATATATATGTGAATGTATGCGTGTGTGAATATATTTAAAATATATTTATATGTTTTTTTTTGCTGTGTGTACATATTGCTTGCCCAAACTGACTGATACTCTCCTCATCTTTCAATTTTTTAAAAAGGCTGCGGTCCCGTGATTGTTTTTTTTTCCTCCGTGTACGTTGTCTGTATCTGTGTGCTTATGTGTGTAGAGGTCTATATTGAAGCAGACTGAAGGACGTTCCTCTTGTACGTAAATACTAGATGGGCGCTCGATTTCTCTTCCTCTGTTCCTCTTTCTATTAGTCATCGCTTTCTTTGATAATTATTTATTTTTGTCGAATTATTGTTGTTGTTGTATTACTTCTTTTCCCCTCCTCCTCTTCCTCTTCCTCTTCCTCTTCCTTTCTCTCTATATATACATATATTCGTCCGTGTTATAGTTTTGGTGCCTTCCGTATTTTATCAAGGCATCTGCAAGGATTGCCACCCGTTCTTCTCCCTCCCCTCCCCCTTTTTAAATTTTCCCCCTCATTTTACGAGTATTTATTGACGTATATATTTATATATCTATAGCGTGTGGTACAGGTGCTCTTTTCGAAGTGTGTCATACTCTCACACTGCATACGCTCTGTGCACCCCCCCCCCACCACCACCAGGGACGCGCATACGTCGTAGAAAAGTGGTGTAGCCACACTGATTTTTTTTTTCTCTTACAGTTCATCTTCCCCTTTCTCCTCTTGTTTTCCCTCTCCGCTTTTCGGTATCAGTAGATGAGTTCTCACGACCGAGGTTCCGTCGGCGCCTCGGGGGTGGGCGGTGCTGGCAACACAGGTAGGCACGAGCCCTCGCAGTCCGGGGTGCACCACCAACAGGAGATGGGCACTCTCAGAGAGGCTTCACATCGTGGACTGCACTCCGATGTTGCGCATCATGCATCACTTCCTAACGAAGCTCTGCAGATGAGCATTACGAACGACTCTTTTGGGAATCCGCTGGGCAACAACCCCATCTTTGGCACCACCCGGCCGTTCCATAGCCAACAAGGCTCCTTGGCTGTAGAGCAATTTCTGTCTGGAGTATCCCCTACCAAGCACACGGACACTCCCCCCCACCACGCGAATCCTAACAGCGGTGTCGTCGCCGGGTCAATGCAACTCGGTGCTGCTTCCAACCGTCTGTCGCCTCCCAGAGAGGATGCTTCGTCTGCTTCCTCTTCGACAGGATTCGCTCCGCCGATTGTGATGTCGGCCCAACGGCGCACCACCTCGCCTCCTTCAGGTAGCCTAGCGCGCAAGGCGGCTGCGCTGACCGCACGTGCTTCCTCACCTACGGCATCTTCCACCATTGTGGCCTCGGTTGCGTCGTCTTCAGCCCCGACACGACCTTCACTGCCGCGGTCGCCGTCTGGCCGGAGCCCTGCCACGGCGTTCCCGTTGTTTGCATCGGTGGCTGTATCTGACGCGACTTCATCTACAATGCCGACCAGCACCGCCCAACCCTCCTCGCCGCTGTTTGCTCATCCCATCCATCAGGGTTTTAGCCAAGCGGGTCACCTTCACGCGAGCGAGGCGGTGATGGGCGGTGGGAGAGCAGACTCTGGGGCCATTCGTCCCCACGGCTCACCACAGCGAAGTCCTACAAACCCTAGCACACCTCCAACGTCCCGGCGTGCCCAACCACACGGAGGCGGCATGCCGTTGGCTCCTAATCTCATGCCGATGCCAGGAGGGATGGGCGGTGGCCTTCCTCACAGTCGCTCTGACGTCGAGCTCCGTCGCATCTTCACTGAGCGTGAGGGCTCGAATGCGAGTCCTATTGGCATGGTTGCCGCGGGCCAAGTGCTCAGAGGGGGCTCACCGGGGGGCGTCGACCGCCCCTTATCCTACAACGCCGCACCGGCGGCTAGCTCTGCTTCGCGCCAGCGCGGTGTGGTTCGGGCCTCCGAGTCGTCCTTCAACAGCGGATTTCACAGCTCGAACCGCTACGGGTCCCCTGGTGGCAGCGGTGGCGGCGTCTCCAGTAACGCCCTCCCCGTCCAGCCGCGGTGGATGAACGCGGTGGAGCGTATCAAGGATTCGCGCAATTTGCAGAGTCTGTCGGCACATGATCCTGTGCTCCCGTACGACCAGAGCAAGCTTGGGTTCCAGAATCGCCGCGCCGCTGGTCAGGGGGTGCTGACGGCTAGCAAGCTAGAGGCTTTGGTAGCACAGCAGGCTGGGGGTGTCTACAGTGGCACAGACCCCGGCTACCCCCAGCTGCTGGCAACGCGTAGTGGTAAGAGTCTGAATGCACGCTCCAGTGGGTATTCGGCGAGACATTCAAACTCCCCACACGGCATGTCCGTGCTTGTCGCACACGAGGAGGCGCTTGTTGTGGCGACGCGACACGGCCGTGCCGCCTCAGAGCAATCAGGAGGTCGCCGTGGCGGCGGTGTGCGGTCCGTTGCGAGTGGCGGGCGCTCTGGTATGACCATTTCCCCGAACTCGCGCGTCATTACCGCCTTAGAGACTGTGACAGGCGGTGTCGTCAGCAACGCAGATACCAATAACCTTGTCGGCGCCTCTCCGCGCACCCGCGGGGCAGTTGGCAGCGTTATGAGTGCTACTAGCACGGGAGGCCCCAAGGTGAGCCCAGCGTGGTACAAGCAGCCTCATCTCTTTCCAGGCAAGATGCAGCAGGCGACTGCCACCCAACTCTTCGCGACAGATTCTTCAGGTTATGCCGTAGCTGGGACTTCTGCTGAGAACAGCGGTGCAACAGGGGCGTCACACATTACCAACGGTCAGGGGGGTGCATCAGCAGGGGCGGGTGGTGGCGGTGGCGGCGGTGGTGGCGGTGGCGGTGGCGGTGGTGGCGACGGCGGCGACGGCGGCGGTGGCAGGGGGGCGGGCAGCTCCTGGAGGGGTCGAGGTGGGCCTCGCCGGTCGACGAGGCCGTCTCCCAGCGATGCTGAGAAGAATAAGAAGTCGAAAGAGATCAAGAAGAAGTTGGATACGGAGGGCGATGAAGACGAGCGCGATGAGAGGCACTTCCGCATTCGTAATATCGATGCCCTGCACGCCATTCCATGGGATCAGCGACGACAGTTGCCCATGAACGGCTTCGGCACGCGGTTCTTCGCCTTACTGAGCACGCCACGTTTCTGGGAGAAGCTAGACTGGACGGTGCGTGGTTCCCTTCTCACGGTGCTCCCCACCATGGTGCTCTCGCTCGAGCCCTCGACATCCAAAAAATTCCCGATGCCGTCCACGCTAGCCTTCAATGCCTTCTGGATCACCATGCCCACCTTTGGTGGGGGTTTGCGTGAGCTAGTGGTTGCCTTGAAGGGGTTTTCGTTCGGACTTTTGTTTTTGTGCGTGATAGTGGCCACACAACCGGGCCCAGCGTGGCTGACCCTTCTGTTGCTTTTTATCTTCACCCTCGTTTCCTCATTTGTTGCGGAGGAGACGAAGAAGACTGCCGCCTACGTGTTGGCGTCAACAATCATGCAATACATTACGAGCCCCGACGATACAAATTTTCATTATGTTGGGCAGTATTACATCGGACTTCTCGTTGCCTTGGCCTTCGGTATGGTTAGCTTTTTGGTGCCGTTCGTCCGCTGGTCGAGCGACATCGCCCGGCACTATATCAAGGCTATGGGCAACGCACTTAGTATCGATTTGCAGGGGTCACTGTCTAGCTTTTGGGTACACACACCGCTGGAGCGCGAGTTGAACGTGGTGCATCTGCGTCAACTCAGGGCTACAGCGGAGAGATGTGTCGGCAAGATCGAGAAGGCGCTGGACGAGGCCGCGTACGAGCCCCACTCGGGGGCGTATATGGCGTGTATGAGAAACCGCTTCAATTTCTGCAAGTCCATACACAACATCCTGGGCTCCCTGAGCCACGTCATCGAGCTCATCGCGGAGGATCCGACGTTGATTGACACGCCCATGTGCACGGCTTTTGGGGAACAAATTGGGGATCACCTTGCCGTTATCACATCTGCTATGGACAGCATGGTGCTCAAGATTGTTGACTTTGAGCGCATCGTGACGCCACAGGAGACTCAGTTCTTCCGAGAGGCGCGCGAGCGCTTCCAAGAGGCGCTGTCGCGGGTGCGCGACGATGTCATCTTAACGAACGAAAACTACGAGACAGACCAGTCCGACGTTCTGCTGGGCTTCTTCATGTTCAGCCTGGATGAGATGTGCGAGGTGATCAGCCAGTTCGAGGACACCGCGCACCCGCCGAGCACCTTTTTGAATGCGATATTGTTCCCCCTGCGGGATCTGAAGAGTGTCGGGGCAGCCTTCAAGTACTTGGTGCTTACAATAGCGACTCGCCGCACGATTCCCCGTCGGATGAAGGAGTCCATCAAGCTGTCCTTGTGTATTGTGCTGCCTTCTATTTTTCAGGTGTACACGCTGGACAATAATGCGGTGAGTCCCATGGCTGGTGCCGCTGTGATCGCACTCATTTACAATAGGACAGGATCTGAAAGCTTCCACTACGCCTCTGGTCGTTTACTTGGCACAGTTCTTGGCTCTATGGGGGCGCTGCTCTCTGTGCAGTTCGCCAATAGGCGCTTGTGGGTGCTGTATATCTTTATCGCCCTCCTTTCCTTTATTGGGGGGTACGTGCAGGCGGCTCCCGGATTTTATGCGCTCGGTAACGCAATCGTGAGCAGCACCATCTCCATCTGCACGCAGTATCAAAATGAGAACGCTGCGATGGTTCGCATTCAACAGAACTGCTTCGCCATTTTGATGTATTTCGCCATCGCTTGTATTCTGTGGCCAATGCGGGCGCGTACGAAAGTCGCCATGAGTTTGAATGTAACACTGCGATGCATGCGAGAGGCCACAGCGCTGTTGCTGCGCAATCTGGATATGCCACCGGATGCAGGCGAAGTCACCGCCGACGTGTCTGCACTGCTGATGGAGATGAACAAAAAAGTGGATTCACAGGCGCGTTTTATTCCGGGGGCGGTGGAGGAGCCGACGATGGACTCTGCCGAGTATCCGGAGGATTCGTGGAAGAAAATCGTGGACGCGGAGAAGAAGTTGTGTTTGGCGCTCTCCATGATGTGTTTTGCGTACAACACCTTCATGTCGAGCCGCGCCGACTCGACCACTGAACTGTCAGTGCACTGGGTGCTTCTTCACCGCATAGCTCCCCACGCACAGGATCTTTCCGACCTCATCTACGCCTCTATCGATCTCTATCTCCTATCGCTCACCAAGATGACAGTTGTACCAACAGCGCATATGGCACGGCTGAGGGCAGGCATGGTAGACGCCCACAAGGCAATTCTCGACACATACATTGCCACCGTCTCCCGTAAGGTGGCGGGTGCGGTCGACACGGAGGATGGGGAAGAGGACGACGAAATGTATTCCGGCAGCTCCTACATCAACGACCACGAATATCTCGATCAAAGTGATTCCGCCTTTGGCGGCGGAGGTAACGGCGGGGGTAGCAACTTCATTCCGAACCCCCCACCAACCACACTGGCGCGCTCGTACACAGATAACGCCGGCGGCTCGAGTCCCAGCGGGCGACAGGACAACGCTGATCCCAGTCGCAGCGCTGACGTGAACGCTTCTGCAGGGGCTCGCCCCGGCAACGAGTCCCAGGAGCGGAAGGCCGAGAAGACTAGGGGGGAGGATGTTGCCGACGATTGTGGATCCCCGCATCAACGACGGCGCCGACACCGAGTCCGCTCAGGCCTCAGGCGCGAAGGCGGGAGCCCAAGTCTTCATAGTTTCTCGGAAGCGTCGTCTGAGAGTAGCGACTCTGATGACCACGCCAACGCACGGCGGCAGAAGAAGACGGGAGCGAATGATGGCGACAACAAGAAGAAATTGGGGTACCTCGGCTATGGCCTGACGCAGGAGGAGGCCGCGACTCTCCGTGCCATCGTCGCGAACCGCATGGGCCACCTAGCCGCTGGCGGCAGGAAATCTACGTTGTTGGACAACGGAACCTTCGCTGGCCGACCTCCAAGCGTAGTTATGGCCTCATCCCCGGGCTCCTTTGGGGCGTCTCCGCCTCAGGTCAACAACGACACCCGCCTTATGGCTATCACAGGGGGCGACGAGGGACTGGCAGCGACGTTGCGCAAGAAGCACAAGGTGATGGTGAAGCGTGGGAAGGAAGTGGAGAATGGTGGTGACGGCGAGGAGTCGGTTTTGGATGGGTTACATGATGTCGATAGGCCTACAGGCGACCGGCGCACCGTAGATCACACTGCTGAGATGGCTTTCCCCAATGCGTCTTTCTTGAACAGTTCCTTCATGAAGAATACATCCTTCCTTAGTGGTCTTTTCTTGCGGAAGTCGAAGGAGCATCGCGACCTCGACGCAGTGGAGATGTCAAAGTTCGGTGCAGTGCCGTCAAACGGCGAGTGCGACATGGTGGGCTCCTCTGTTCGCGGGCCCAAAGGGGCCAATGCCAAGAAGCAGCGTGAAAGTCGAGCCGATCGAGAAGTGGAGGGGGAGGACGAGGAGGCCGACGATGGGCACGTACGCCATCGTAAACCCCCCACGACCTCACCCACGCGCCACCCCATGGGTGGTAGCCACGAAAGCGTGTTTAGCGACGTAGAGGACGACTCAAAGTCGCCTCATCAGACCCGTCCCTCCAGCAGGGTACGTGGAGAGGGCAGGGGCAGGGGCAGGGAGGGGGCCGATGGCGCAAAGAAGGACGGGCCTCCAGCGATGGCACAATCGATGCCGACGACGCTGTCCGGTGGAAAATTGACAGTGCAGAAACTACTGGGTGAGGATGGCAGCGCGCTAGAGGGTCTCGCAGGGGAATCAGTCAACGTGCCATCCATGGCTCAGTCGATGCCCCTATTATCTAGTCGCAGCTCCGTCGCTGGGCCATCCGAGGCTGTCGATAAGAGGAGGATGGCGAGAAGGGGAGTCCAGCAGCAGTCGGACATCCCGGCAGCCGGCGAGGCTTCAGGGGCCACCGTGGTGAATGACATGAGTGTGGGCGATGTGAGCATGCCCGCGGCATCACTCGACCCAGACATCGGAGGCACCACCACAGCTCGCCCAAGCCCGCAGTCTTCTACATTAGTGCAGCGCACCAGCGAAGTTGCTACGGGTAATGGCAAGTATCCACCTTCGCGCTCACGCACCGTTGCCGGGGAGAAGCAGCAGCCTAACAATAGCGATGCCATCCGCGGCAGTGACGAGGGGGCTCTGGGCAAGACTGGGGCAGGCTCGAAGGACGCCAACGATGCTGCAGTCGCAGAGAACGATTTGGTTGACGATGCCGCCACAGTTCATCGCATGATCACCCCCTTTGCCAGTAACTCTTCTAGCGGGATGCGGCACCGATCGCACCACTCTGGGGGTGGAAAGGAACGCGCGCCATCGACGCTCAAAAAGATGGGCGATGGTGACGCCACCAGCATGACGCCGTCAGATTTCGGTGAGATTCTGAAGAATATCTCCTTTTTTGATGCCGAAAAGGGCGAGTTTGTGCTCACCAACCACGACATTCATTCTCTGGAGGCTTTTCTGTTTGGTACGAATTCTATCATTGTGCATATGAACGAACTGCAGAAAGCACTACTGGAGATGCAACACGCCACCGACCTAGCAAAGCGTTTGTAGGTTGCACATCTGTTTGTTCCCCCCCCCCCAACGAGCAAAACGGGTGCGCCCGTCACTCATTCATGTCTGCCAACCCTCCCCTTTTTTTTGTTTTTCCGTTTCGTTTTTTTTTTTTTTCACTGGTATAATTCCAAAAGGAAGCCAAGGCTGGTGAGATCATCCTTCGATGTTGGCGCACGCTCGCGCGAGAGGGAGAGGGGGTAGAAGACGCTCACCTTCTCATTCTTCTCAGTTGAGGTATGTGTCAGTGTGTGCGTGAGAACGCAGGAATCCATGTATGCGCATGCATTCATATGTAAACATATATTTTCGAGTAGGGTGTCGCGTGTGAAATGTTCGCCTATATATATATATATATATGTATATATATATGTGTATATGTATATATATATATATAATCCGTGTCCGCATTACAAGAAAATCCCTTTGCTGGTTTCGTGCGACTTTTTTTTTTTTTCTTATTCCTCCCTCCTCTCTAGGTCGTTGGATACAGAACTGCATTACACACACACACACACATATATATATATATATATATATATATATGTAGATATATGGTAGGTTTGTTTTGCCCGTTGATGTCCCCCCTTTTTTTGTTTTCGAGGACATCACCTACGCACTTCTCTTCGCTCTACATCATCGTCTTCTGGGTGTACACAGTACTTTGCCCACCACGTATTGGCGGCAAGGGGATAAGAGGGGCGTCGTGCTCCAACATGCAGAGGGTATGCTGGGGTAGCCAGGGTAGGATATGGGGGGGGGGAGAAGGGAAAGGCCGTTCACATGTAGGTGTGTGTGTGTGTGTGTGTGTTCTTTTTTTTTGTTTTGGTCGAGTATTTCTGTATATTTGTACTTCGTCTCACACTTTCCTTTTTTATCTTCAGGTAGTATACATATCGGTAGCCGCAGGATTGCTTCCACTACTTGCTTCACACTAAGCAAACACACACAAACTTGTAAGCCCTATTTTATGGAAAGCGTCAGCGATACTGACTGAATGAGATGTGCGTCGAGAAGTGGGTAATCACGTAAGGCAACATCGAATGAAAAAGCAACAGGGGGGCCCAATACACTTCGATGTTGATGCAATCAGTTCAGCGCTGATCCCTTGGAGGCCTTGCATCCACAGCATCACTTATAAAGGTACACAGGTGTTCGCTGGTGATGAGGGTGAATACATGTCTGTGTGTGTGTGTGCGTGGGAGATGCAACTTCGACGCTGTGTGCAATCGCTTCTATTTTTTTTTTTTCATACTTCCTGAGTGATTGCAGCCACGGTGCTAGCATCTCATGCAACTTTTTTTTTTTTGACCTATCCTGCGCTGCAGGTCTGGATGTTGCACTACACGATGCAGTCTCCGTCCCTTTTGAGTGTCACATATATATATATATATAACTATATATATATATATATAGTTATAAAAAAACAACGTTACCCCTTTACTGATAGCTCGATCTCCTTTTTTTTTCCTTGCTTCCCAACGTGAATGTCAAATTGTGTTTTTTTCTCATCGAATGGTGCACTGCCTGTGTGCGCTGGAGAAGAAGAGCGATAGGGAGAGAGAGAGAGAGACAAAAAAGCAAACACGAAAAACAGCAAAAAAAACTGCTCACTCGCCTACACAAAAAAAAAAAAACACCTGCGCGTGTAAACTCGGAATTTCCGCTTGTCTGGACAAATATGTGTACGTCCCGAAATTGAATTCTATTAAAAATGCAACGAAGAGGATACTCACAGTGGATATGTATTTTTGATGCATCTATTACGTTTCATTTCCATTATCCACATCTCTCGCCATATTCCTTTGCCTGCTATCGCTTGGTGTTCCCATTCAAACTCCCGTTCCCCCCCCCCCCACTATATATATATATATATATATATATATATATATATATCTTTTTGTGTTTGCTTGTTTGATTTCTGTAATTTTTTCTTTCTTACTTTTCCGCTGCTCTGTTTTTCGCTCGTATCAACGAATACAACAGTAACCACCTCCACAAACATATACACACGCACACACAGATATATATATATATATATATATAAACCAAGTACAGTGACCAGATTTTTTTTTTTGGAAGCAAACGATCCCCCCTCTCTCATCTTCTCACTTTCCCGCAAACAGAAAATAAGGGAAACAACCAACAATCGATTTTTTTTTCTCATGTTTTTGTGATTACGATAAAAGAGAGCACGCATCTCATCAGCTTTTGTGACTGCTGCTTCCCCCCCACTAGATGGCACTGTTTGCGTCTCTGTTCACATATCACGAATCCATATACACCCACACCCACACATAACTGTATATATATTGCAATATATGAACATACAAACGAAAACAAAACGGATCTTCATTGACACACTCAAAGATTCTTTGTTTGTACGTTGTTCATTGATCTCGTCGATTTATAAGGACTAAATACACTGCGCAAATTATAATCGCGAGCGCCTTCCTCCTGCTCAACACACACATACACACACACACACACACACACACACATACACACACACACACACACACAGGTATGCGAATTGTTTCCTTACCTCCACACCTGTATGACGTAAAGTCTGCACACTTACACCCGTTCATATAAATTTTCTTCTGAATAAAAAAAACAAAAATAGACTATATGTATATTTGAGTATACGTTCATTTATTTACCCAGCATTACATTTCTGCTTTCATCCACATCTGCAAAAAACAAACAAAACACCAGTTGTTGTAATAGGTGAAAGGCTACTCCCCTCTCCCCAACGCACCACAGTCGACAGCTACTCCTTCAGCATTCTGGTTACACTCAAGATGCAACACCCCCCCATTTCCAGTCCCTCTTCACCCCAAGAAAACTATGCCCTTCCTCCTGGGGTACCTTCAGGTGATGCCGCCAACTCCACTGCCGTCGCTGACCGTGGCGGGCGGCGTCACGTCCGCGCGCGCGCGAGCAGGCACGTTGCCCCGTGCGGCTCAGATGCATTTCAAACATCACCCGAGGTCAAGTCACCGTCGGTGTCCGCCGCCGCCGATTTTCCGCACAGATTGGGTAGCACCACCGCCGCTGCGGCTGACTCACCGCGCACGGGAAGTGAAGGGCCAGCGCCGGCGCACCAAGAGTATCCACTGGAGTCGGTCGCACCAACAACCCCAAAGCAGGGCCTGCCGAGCGGTGCCGCGGGTTTCCCCTCTTCCGCGACTGCTGCTGCTGACGAGAATGCTCTGCGCATCTTTCCTGGTGAGACCTCTGCATCGTCCCCGTCGTGCAGGGGCAAGGATGAAGGTAGCAGGCACGACTGCGACACCCCACAGGGGGGCAGGGATGCGTTAGGATGTGGAGCAGGCGAGGGGAGGGGCTGCCGCAGCAATGACGGTGGCGAAGGCGAAGGCTTACCTCTCATCCCGGATACCTCTCCGTCGATGCCGCTGCCGACCGCCTCAAGGACGAAGGGGAAGACGTCCCTGGCAAGTCTGCGAATGCGGAACCTGGATGCACTGCACGCGCACTCATGGGACCGGCGCATCTTCTTGCCACAGGGTGACGGCATCACCGGCACCATTTTTGAGCTGCTCGCCTCCTCCCGGATCTGGGAAAAGGTAGACTTTGCGCTTCGCGGGTCGGCCATTGCGATCTTGCCGACTCTGATTGTGTGTCTGGAGCCGGCCACGGCCCATATCTTTCCCATTCCCACCTCCGTGGTGTTTTTGGCTTACTGGACGACGCAGCCGACGCTCGGAGCTGGGCTGCGCGAGACGTTCACAGTGCTGAAGTCTTTTATTATATCGCTTGCCTTCTTATCCGCTGTCGTTGCGATCCAACCGGGCCCGAAGTGGTTGACCATCCTGATTCTTTTTTTCTCCCTCTCCGTCGCTGCATTCGTAGCACAGCAGATGAGGGTAATGATTGCATATTGCCTTGCTAGCTTGCTGATGCAGTACGTGGCGCACCCGGAGACAACGGACTACAAGTACATCGGCGACTTCTACCTCACCCTGTTTATCGGGCAGGGCTTTGCCGTCGGTGCGCTCATGTTCCCGTTCATCCGGTGGTCCAGCGAGAACGCGCGGCGGTACTTGGTCGTGATGGGCGATGCTATCAGTCTCTCGGTGCACGGTGGGTGCTGCAGCTTCTGGGTGGAGGGAAGCCTGCTGGAGCGGCAGCTCCACGTTGCGCGACTGCGGCAGCTGCGCCAGACCATCGAGGCCAGCATGGAGAAGGCCCAGCAGGGGCTCTCAGAGATGGGGTACGAGCCGCACACCGGCGTGTACACTACGCGGCTGAAGACGCGCATGGCGTTCCTGAAGAATGTGTTCAATATTGTGCAATCGATGACGCTGGTTGTTGAGCAAATCGCTGCAAACCCGACACTGATCGAGACGCCGACGTGCCGCACGTTTGGGGAGCGAATCCGTGGAGAGGTGCGTGCTGCTGCTGCTGCGATGGACGCGATGCTGCTGCGGATTGTCGACCTCGATAACCTCGTGTGTGCCACTGACATGGAGGCGTTTCGCGCGGCGAAGGCGCGCTACGAGGACGCCGTGGCGAGCGTGCGTGATGAGGTGGTCCTGAGCAACGAGAACTACCGCGTGGACAGCAGCGACATTCTTCTCGGGTTCTTTCTCTTCAGTGTGGAGGAGCTGATGGGGGTCATTGGCAGCTTCCAGGACGCTGAGCACAGTCCCAGCAATCTGTGGTACTTCCTCACCTTTTTTTTGCGTGACCTACAGAGTCTGTGGTCTGCGTTCGTGGAACTGCGCAGCGCCGTCATGCTACGTCATTCGATAACCCGCCGACTGAAGGAGGGCATCAAGTTGAGTCTCTGCATTGCGCTAGCAGCGTGGCTCCAGACGTACGCAATACGTAGCTCTGTTATGAATTCCATCGTTGGTGTGGACACAATTGCGTTTCTCTACCGCTCTACCAGAGGTGAGAGTGTTCAGTATGGGCAGTATCGTCTGCTGGGAACTGTGCTTGGGTGCCTCACCGGACTTCTTGGGGTGCGCATCGCCAACGGAAGACGCCCTGTGCTGTATGCATGCACATTTGTGCTCACGTTCATCGGATCGTACGTGCAGGCTTCACCCGAGTGCGGACCCATCGGGAACGGAATGTCGAACGGTGTGATATCTGTGGTTCTCGAGTATGAGAATAAAAATGGTGCCATCGTCCGCATTGAGC
>CM007332.1:296907-310624 GCA_000333855.2 Endotrypanum monterogeii
ACGGTATTATATATATATATATATATATATATATTTATAATATCGAATATTATATACCGAAGACGCAAAAGAAGAAGTGTGTCTGTGTGGATCTCTGAAGGGCGAACCTTTATAAATGTTCGGGGAGTCGTACGCGGAAGAAGGTGCCTCAAACGCGGCGCACCCGTGCGGCGTTGAGAAGGGTGGGAAGGGCGGGTGCTCCGTCATAACTTCTGCAGGTGCCGCGCCAGATGGTAGGGGCCAGCAACCGCAGCGCCCGCACTCCGTAAGGGAAATAATTAAAGAGTTGGATGAAGAGCAGGACGTCAGTGGCCCCAAGGGCGGCTGCTGCTCTCGCCTTTTTATTCCATTCTTAACGGTTGCCATGCTCATCTTGATATTCGGAGCGATTCTTTACACAAACGGTACGGGCTCTGATGTGGAGGCGGCCCCACGAGTCGCGATGATCGTCGTCGAGGGATTCTCGGGGGTCACCTTCCACTCTCTCATGAGGTCTTCGGTCTATCTACCAAATATTGCATACCTGCTCTCTTCGCAGAAGGGTGAGTGGGTGCAGTGCGCAACGGGCGCCGAGTCCAGCTGCGCTCGAGCTGTTGGGGTGGAGAGCCCCACGTCTGGCGGCCTGTATGTGAATGCAGCAGCTGCAATGACATCTTGCTTCAGTGGTGTGACACCAAGTGAGCATCGGGTGTACAACGAGAGCCTCGAGAGCATGTCAACGTACGCGACCACTTCCAAAGTCTATCCGAGTATCGCGAAGCGGGTGAGGGACGCAGGTATGGGGGTTACAGTTGTGGGCACATCACTTCTCATCAACTCCTTCAGTAGTGAATCTGGCAGGTGTTCTCTCCCGGGTGTGCTGGACATGGAGTGCGCGGCGTCGCAAGATGAGCTGCTGCAATCGAGCAAGGATGAGTACTCAGGCAACGTGCAGTTGGACTGCCTGTCGGCGTCTTCGTGTAGCGCAAACGCGCGCTATATCAATATACCCACCGATCCTACGCACTGTAGCAAAGGCCACGCTGAGGCACAGTTCACTCGTCACCTGAAGAAGATCTTTGGTGGCCTCGCCTACTCGAGCCCGACGCAGGAGACCCCGACGCAGGATGCGGTGGCTGAGAACCTGTCCGACTCCCTTTTTATTTTTCATTTCGATGCGCTGGCAGTGCGGGCACGGAGCGACCACCTGCCGAATTTCGAACTCAGCGTCTCGTCAAAGGAGTTTGTTGCTCAGGCGCACATGCTAGATGCGTTGATTGGCCAGGTAATCAGCTACGTGCGCGACCGCTCTCGCAGCGAGAAGGAGAGTTGGCTTATTCTGGGGGTCTCCAATCATGGCGGCAGCGGCAAGCAGCACAACCCGTCATCTCAAGTGTCCTCCGAGAACACCGTTCCTTTCTTCCTAGCTACGTACACTGCCAACAGAAAGCGCTACGTGTCGATGGCGCCATTCCAGCGACCGGTGACGCAACTCGACGTGCTTCCGACGGTGTTGACCTGGCTGGGCGTGGCTCCGTACGATACCGAGACGAATGCCGTGATCGCTGGCACGAACACGTCGGCCGCGAGCCCGCTGGTGTGGGGGAGAGTGTTGGAGCGACAACGGTTGACTGGATTTGTGCAGGGCATATGCTCCTCTGGCCTCTCTCTGAAGGACTGTGCAGTGTAAGCATCTCTCATACATATTTATATTTTCTTTTTCGAATTTCACTGCGAGCTGTCTTTGTGGGAGTACAGAAAAATCCGTGAGGGACGTGGTAGCTTCGGTAATAGGTCTGTAGGGGTCGCTCAAGGAGAGAGAATTTCTGTGTCTACCTGTCTGTCCATCTGCGTGTTTTTTTTTTTTTGTGTATGTGTGTGTGTCTGGAAAAAGGTGCACTGTGACAGGGAATACTTCTCTATTGATAATTTCTCCTGTTCTTATTTTTTATCACCCCGTTGATTTGGTTCGGTGCCTCATTTCTCCAGTCAGTCGTCTATTCCCCTTCCTCCCCTCTTCCCCTCTTCCCCAGATATATATATATATATATATATATATCATTATACGCATGTGTTTGTGTGTGGGGCTTTAGTAGCCAGGAGGGGTGGGGTTGGGGTTCTGTTGGGAGGTTGGGGTTGAGGGAATAAAAATATACACACATTTATTTGTATTTATTGTGCCTGTTGGAGGGTTCTGTGAATCTAATTGAGCCCATCCATATGTCTCAGAATGGGGGAGGGGACGAATGGGCAGACATGCAAAGTGGGGCGGAAAATCTCGTGTGTCTTAGTCTTTTGCCTCCTCCACATCTTATTGGGAAAGAGAATTTGTGATTGTTGTGTGATGAATCAAGGCATGACTCCCTTTCTAAATAATATATATATATATATATATGTATGTATATAAATATTTCTCTAGGTGCCTCTCTTCCACAACGCTCCTCTGCCTCTCAGCGGATCTCTTTCGCTCGCGTCAAATGAAGGGGTGGGGTCCTCCCTACGCTTTCGATGGTTCAGATCCCCACTTGTCTCCTTTAAAAAAAAAAAACTATTTTTTCTTGTGTGTGTTTCTTCACGTCCCTCTTAACAAATTCTCTACGCATGGTGCACACACACACACACACATATATATATATATATACAAACGCACGAGGAGGCTGATCAAAGCAGTCTCCTCTCTCGCCGGTATCCACCCCTTTTATCCCACATCCTTTTAGCCCTGCTCTCCCCCCATTCCCCCCCGCCAAATTTCGAACTTTCACGGAGAGTTGAAAGGGTGGTGCCCACTCAGAATATATATATATATATATATTTATATATAAGGTGTACATAGGCGTAGACGTTGTTGTGCACATCCGCACACACGTGGGGACGGATATTTTCTGTCATAATAGAGCATACACACACACACACACACACACACACACACACGGTTATACGATCCGACCATGGAGTATTCATCCCCATCGAACTTTCCGTGCGTAGAGGGCGCACCGGGGAGTGGCGGGGCAGGAGGCGGTGCGAGTTGCAGTTTGGGTGGAATTCAACCACGTGCTTCTGCTGCAGCCGGTACCGGTGGTGATCACGCGGCAATGTCATCTGATGCTCCATCGCCCGCGAGCATGACGGTTGGCGAAGCGATGGATATTGTTGCCGTGCAGTGCGAGCGGCGCGGCCTTACAAGTTCAGCAACGTGGCTGAGTGATCTAAGCCTGCACGCACTACCGTCCCTGCTCTCTGCCCCAGTTCATGCGTGCAGTGACGGTGGCCACGGTGGAGGCGCCTCTCCTTCTTCCCTTCAGAGCGCTATGCAGCTGGACGGCGGTTTGTTCAATCATCATGCTGTGGCCGGTGGTGCGTCTGCAGCCACTCCCCCCTCGTCCGGTGCCTTGGTGCAAGCTCGACTGCGACGTCTGCATCGTGTCGCGCTTGGGTATTTCACCAAGGGGGAATATCAGCGCTGTCATCATGTCATCTTACGGGAGGTGATGCGCAACACAACAGTCGGTAGCGGCTGTGCCGGTTCTCTTTCAGCAGCAGCGCCAGGAACGTGGTCCACGACCACTGGTGAGGTGCATGCGAGTCGCGGAGGCATCTCCTTGCCTCCACCGGAGGTAGTCCGTGGGTTCCGCACGACGACGTTGCCGTCTCTTCTTCAGTTTCTGTGCCTTTACGCCCTTTTTATGGATGGGGTGAAGATGAAGCAGCTAACAAACAACACTGCCCAGGGCAGCGGCACAGGCAGTGGGGGCGCGGGCCGTGGTGCTCCGCAGCGAGCCTTGCATCCACACGCACGAGTGCTGCGTGCTTATCTGCTCGAGGCGATGCGGAATCCAATGAACACACTACAGCTGCCTAGCTCCAGCAGCAGCATGAGCAGTCTCAGTCATCACGGGAGGCGACACGACGCCGGCGGAGACGACGGTGCAGCGCCCCACGCGACGCCGAGAGAGATGCCTTTTGATTCTCAGCGTACCCCAAGCACGAAGCGGCCGCGGCCCAAGTGGGGCACGTCGTTACCGGAAAACTGCGCTGCTCCGGCAGCAGCTGGTGCAGTTGGGGTCACCGCCGGCGCGAGAGGTGGCGTGTCCTCACCTCGGCCCACGGCGACAAATACAGGCCGCATCATGCGCGACAACGCCTCCTGCACCGCTGCGGCATCGCCCTTCTCGACGATGTCACCCGCCGGCTTTCCTGTTACTCAAGCGTGTGTGGGGGAGAGCACAGCGGGTATGTCGCCAGCCGTGGACTTTCTGCACTTCGATCCGTACCTTTCGTGGTTGATGGGCGTTGTGCTGCGAGAACTTCACATGCGACAGGAGAGCGCAACTTTTTTTCTGGCGGCGGTCACCGTCAACCCACTGTTGCGGTGCGCCTGGGAGGATCTTAAGTGCCTAGTTGCTCGTGAGGCGCAGCTAGCAGAGTTGGATGCGGTTCTTGATGGACTGGAGCCATTTTTCTTTGTAGACATCTTCGCTGCAGAGGTGCGGTGCTTGCTGGGGGTAACACCGGTGTCTACGGCACGGCTGCGCAGCGCTGCTACCGACGTTTCAGCTCCTCGTGACGGCCTCGCGCCGTTGTCTGCAGGGCCGAACCCCACATCGAGTTCACCGAATACCGAAAACGGTGGCTGCACCGGGACCACGCGACGGACCGGCTCGGCACCATCTGAACATCAAAACACCTTCTCCACAGCGACCACCACACGTGGCACGGGCACCTCGCCCCCTCCATTGGTGCGGCGGTCCAACGTCGGCGCAGCGTCGCTTATTCCCACCATCGCTCTGTCCAACGCGTGGGAATGTTTGTTGCTTCTGTTCCCCGACACTCCGTTTTTTCTTAGCCAGCTTGCCCACTTTTATTACCACCAGCGCAACCGTCTTGACAAGGCAGAGGCGCTCTATCAGCGTATACGCGTCCTCGACCCGCATTACCTCGCCATTCTGTATGACTACTCCAACGTGCTCTACACGAAACGCGATCGTCTGGGGCTCAGCGCTCTTGCCCAGTCCGTGTACCAAGCCGACGCCTTCCGCGCAGAGACGAACTTCGCCGTGGGAAACTATTATGTGCTGCTAGGCCAGCATGACCGGGCTGCATTACACTTTCATCGTGCGACCGCGATCGATCCGCAGTGCGCGGAGGCGTGGCTGCTCCTCGGGCATGCCTACGTGGAGGTGAAAAACACGACGGCGGCTGTGGAGGCCTACCGCACCGCGGTGGAGCTCAACGAGCGCGACTACCGCGGCTGGTACAACCTCGGTCAGATATACGAGCTGCTGGAGGCGTACCATCACGCCCTCTACTACTACTGGCACACCACCTCCCTCCGACCGGCGGATCCAGGGATGTGGGTGGCAGTGGCCAACTGCCTGGAGCATGACGGTCGCATTGCGGAGAGCATTGCCTGCCTCGAGCGCGCAGAGACGTACGACTCGAACTCTTCGCCAGGGTACCCAGCGTATGTGAGACGAATCGCCACGCATCACATCGCCAACTCGAGCTACACGCGCGCCTGCGTGTACCTCGAAAAACTGACGCAGAGTCCAGCGGCGTCCACCGAAGACCTACTCCTCGCCCTCCCCTTTATCGTTCAGCACTATGTGCAGCGGGCGCGAAACTCAGTGGAGGGTTTCGTATGTTTCTCAGGCGGCAACCCAGGATGTATTTCGGGTGATGCGGATGGTGGGTCGCTGGCCACATCGCCAACATCGACCGGGGACGCCGCAGGCAGACCCGCCTCGCGCCCCGCACGCGCTGCTGCTGCACTACAGCATCTTAACAAGGCTGAGGAGCATCTCAATACAATGGCTGAGCTTGTGATGCCATCTGGTCAACAGAGGTTTGGTAACGAGGATGCAAGCGCGATCCCTGCAGCGTCGGCTGCGATCGCTAGAGGTGTCCCAGGCGATGCAGAGAGCGGCGCATCACCGAAAGGGGAAGGTACACCCAGCAAAGGAAGGTCACACCCGCTTCGAGGTGGCCCGTCTACCAACGCCGCCGTCTCTGGGACATCCTCCGCGGCGCTCGCTGCTGGTGGGGAGACCACTCCAGGGAGAGGCGGGGATATCCCACCGGTGGCGTTTGTTCGAAGTCGTAAGGACGAAATAGCGCTCCTGCGAGCGCAGGCGACGCAACTTTTTCACCTCTAAGAATGTGGTGCGGTAGCAGCGACTCGTCTCTCCCTCCCGAAGCAACAGCCTCTTTTCTTGCTGCAGTACCTTCGCCACCACGGCGATTGTTGTCATCGCAGCAGCAATAGGACGGTAGCTCAATAGGCTTGCAGCTGTCTGGGTCTTCTTCGGCAGTCGTTGCATACATCCTGTCTTCTGGCGCGTAAAGGTCGATGACGGGCGAGTTTGTACACACTTGCTGAGAGAAGGAGGCATTTGGCCGTCGAGAAGTCGACAGGCTCATCGCCATTGAGGAGCTGCGGAGGTGGGGGACTCGACTCATGCTCGTATCTGCAGTCTCTCCACGACTGTGAAGCGATTCCGCTGTACACGAAGAACACACACACACACACACACACACACATACGCGTATTTATGTGTGTGTGTGTGTGTGTGTATTCTTTCAGCGCTTTACGCGTAGAGGAAAAAAAAAATGGTTAGGTGAAGCATCTCTTTTAGTATGATGTGTGATGTGATGTGTTTTCCTGTCTGGCTAGCGCACCGTATGAAGGCGTCCTGTTAAGGTTGTCTATGCATACACGCATTGGGACGCGTGCACACAAATATATATATATATAGTTACTGTGTACGCTTTTTTTCTCTCTGTTCATGTGTGTGCAAATTCGGCCGTTTGCCTCAACTGCAGCACATGTTTGCTTTCTTTTTTTTCTCCTTCCTTCCCGCTGGCCGTTGACAGGAAACCAAACCAGACCACGATACCGATTCGGTGAAGGGTCTTTGAAGCGTGTATGTGTGTGTGGGGGGGGGAGGTGGCGGCCGGACATTCTCTTGGACGATCTACTTTTCTCGGCCCGTCCTCGTGGTCTTATTATAGCTTTCTCTCGCTGCAGGCCCTCCGCACACACACACACACACACACACACACACACACACTAACACATATTCGTTGTGCTACAAGGGCGCCGGTCTCTGCCTGATGTTGTGTTGACTATTTCTCTCGTACTCTTCTCAAATGATGATGAGGCATCTGATTGTGTATCTGTACGTTTGTTTTTCTCTTCCCTCTCCACCTCTTCCGGTCTTGGAAAAAAAAAAGAAAACATGTGCAAACGAGCAAGAGAAGGAGAGAAGAAAAAATAAAAAAAAACTGTAAAGCGTCACGTGACGGCACCTTCCATCGCACATAGATAGAACCACGCCCGCATAAATACATATACACACACACATATATATATATATATATATATATATTCACATACATACACACACACACACACACATATATATATATATATATATATATATATATATATACAATCTGTGCATGCTATCGATTCATATAGAAAGACTGCTTGTATTCTTTTGTGTCTGTGTCTCTGTGTGTCTGTGTGTGTCTGTGGAATCAGCGTTGAGCATGGTAAGGCGGGGGGGAAGGGGAGGAGTGCAGCAGAACTGCCGCTAACGAAACGATCTTCTTGGTGAACTCCCCATGGGTGGGTGCGGAGGGAACGTGAACATCAAATCAACGTTAGGCATTGATATTCACATGCCTGTTGCACTGAACACGCCACCGCCGCTGGTAACTCAGGACGGATCCTCGCGCTTCAGTGAGCCTTGCGCGACGCTCACTTCTTCCTCCGGTCTCACCACTGAGGTGTTGACGGAGGGCGTAGTCATAGGGTCTCAGAGAGGAACACTGCGGTCATGTTTTTCGGCGCCTTCCAACACCCTTTCTTCTCCCACAGCGACCCCAAAGGGTTCTCTGCTCAGTGGACGCTGCAGTCCACCGGAGACCTCAGGAGGTCGAGTCAGGTCAGTGGTGGGATCAGCGGCTCCCTCGTCCACCGCGCCCTCACGCTCTGCATCTGGTGCCTCGTCGTCTACGACTTCGAAGCTCCGCTTGGATTCGTCAAAGCGCCGACGGTGCGTCAGCTCACGGACACGAGGCCTGTCCATGAGCCCTGGTGCTTCAACTCGCGAGTCGAAGCACTCATCACCACCGATGGTCTCCACAACCACCCATCGAGGTTCCGCGAGCGAATTCCCGTCTTTCACTGCAGATGCCGCCCTCAGTAGCTTGGTACCGCTACCTGTGCTCGTGGAGCAGCAGCGAGATCGAATTTTTTCCTTGGTCCAGGAGCGCGACAGCGTTACTGCAGAGCTCAGTGCGCTGCGGGTTTTGTTTCAACGCCTGCGCGATGACTACGACGAGACGAAACGCGAGGCGGACGGCTTGACGTTGCAGCTGAGCAGTCTTCGTGGGCAGTACGAGGCGCAGGGTGCAGAGATGCAACAATTTCGGGTGCGTCACGCACATCAGCAAAAACGTATTGATCAATTCGAGGGAGAGTGGGCCAACAGCTCTAAGCATCTTCGCGAGCAGCTCGATACGCTCGCCGCTGAAAGGGATGCTCTCCAAGCCCAACGCGACGCTTGTATGGTGGACAGCAACGATTTGCGGCAACAGCTGATTCGGCTCCAATGGGAGATGCACCGTGCGGAGTCAAAGCATCGAGAGGCGCTGCGGGCACAGGAAGACGCACATGCACAGCAGCTTCGCTCTGCATTGCAAGAGAAGGAGGAACAGCTTCAGGGAAGGGCGGCGGCGACTCGACGTGAGGCGCGGTTGGTTCAACAGGAGCTGGATCAGCTTGGCGTTGGTCACAGCGTTGCACACGAGGAGCGTGAGTCCATGAGATGGAAGGTTTCAGAATTGGAGGCGGTTGTGGCAAAGAAAGAGCAGCTCCGTGGTGAGTTGGAGAGGATGGTAAGCATGCTGCGTTCACGGCTGACCGATCAAGAGGAAGCGGTACGCCAAGATGCGCAGCGCTACGCCCAGCGTGCCCAAGACCTGGAGCACTTGTACCGCGGTCAGGTGGCTCAGGAGCAGCACCGCGCTCAGATGCTTCAAGATGATTTGGCTGCAGCCCGCAAGTCGGCGCAAGAGGCGCTACGGCAGCAGGAGGCCCTTCAGCAGTCCCACCGCGAGCAGGTGGCAGATCTCACAAGCCGCGCTTCGAAGCTCGAGGACGATCTTCGCCTACAATTACGCTCGGCACGCGCAGAGCTGGAGGACGCTCAGGCGCGTGCGCTTCAGCATGAAGCCGCTGCTCGCCGCAGCGTCCGCGATGCAGAGGCACTGCAAGCCAAGTTATCCACTGAACAAGAGGTGCGTGAACGACTTCAGCAGGCTCATACAGCACAGGCCCGGCAGCTATCACGGGCAGAGAGCAGCCTACATGTTCTGCAGGCGCGCCTGCAGGAGAGTGAGAGGGGGGCTGAGCTATTGCGGTGTGTCATGGAGCAGGCTACGTGGACACGGGAGATGAAGCAGGCAGCCCAGCACACACTGGCCTCTCTACTTGGTGTCCCACGGGTGTCCCTGCAGGGTGGCCAGACTCAGCGGAACGGTAAGGTGGCAGCGGGTGCTGACGGGGAGGAGAGGGAGGAAGAGGTGGGGAGAGATGAATGCTGGTCACCGGCGCTGCAGCTCGAGTGGGCGGCTGGGACACAGGGTATTGCCTCTTCCCTGGCGACCGGAAAGGGCCAACAAACGCTGGAGATCGGATCCACAGACGGTGGGGACATTGTCTATACCACGCGGGATGGCAGTGGGACGCTTCCACCCAGAGGAGTAGTGACTGGGTCTGCGTCGTCGCCGTCGTCGCCCAGGGGTGCTGCCCCGGTGAGGCGCGCAGAACAAGACTCCAGCTGCACGGTATCGAGTCCTCAGCGCCTTCCAGCTGTGTCAACGCATGAGGCGGCCTGCCAACACGTAGAGACGATACAACGCAGTGCGCGCCGAGGCGCAGATCAGAATGGTTCGGGGAAACCTCTAAGGTCGCCTCATGAACTTGGTCATGTGCTTCAACCGCCACTCTCCTTTCGTGCTGGCTCACCACTGAGAGCGCCACCTCCATTACACCCTGGGACGCCGCGCACAACAGCTGCGGGCTCTCCATATCCAGGTCAACGATCTGCCGGCTGCACGGCCACATCTTTCGGCGGCGATCGCACTGCTGTGTCGCCTTTCTCCTCTGCTGTGCGAGGGCTGTCTTTTGCGCCTGCTGAGCATATCACCAGGGCTGGGGAGGCATTTGCAACGGGCAGGGGGGATATACGCCGCTCCGTTAGTGGCGTGGCAAGCATGGCTCAGCATTTTTCTTTGCCGTCCTCGTCCCAGCAGAAGGTGCGCCACATCTACAACATCTCTAAGGAGGAGGAAGGGGAGGAGGAGGAGGAGGAGGAGGGGGGCCACCACCACCTTCAGCACCAGGCGCCAACAGCGATTGCGGGGGGCACTGCCGTTACGGGTTCGTGTGCTGCAGGTCTCACGCACGGATCTCTACTCACCGGAGGACTTCATTTGACGACTCCGCTGAGAGGACAGTCGGAGGAGATTTTTTTTGATGATATGAGTGCCTCTCGACGTCGGCGGGTGCCAGTGACCATGTTGGGCACGTGCACAGATGCGGGAGGTGGCTGCGGTGCTGCTGTCGGCGCGAGTGATTCACCACAAACGGCATCAGCACCACCGGCGACTGCATCGAGTGAAGGGCCGGGCGGCTTAGGCGAAATCCGCGTGACACCCTCCAGGAGCCGTGGAGTGTTCGACTTCACCCCGACAGTGGGCGCGGTTGATGGCGGGCAGCCGGCTTTCGTGCTGGGTGGCAGCGTCTCCCATGATCGTCGAGTGCTTGCGCCGGGTGTGCGCGCAGCGGAGCTCATCGCGCAGCTGTCTCATCCCTCATCGGTGTCTTCTTTCGTGGGCACTGCTGGCGCTGCTGCTCCTGTCTCTAGCAGCGCGGGGGCCGCTCTGCACGGAGGGCCTGATGCTGGTGTGCACCACAACATCCTTCACAGCGGCAACGCAGCGTTGCAGCAGTACCTGCGTGACACTGTCCAGCACGTGCTGGAGAACGAGGCGCGTGAGAGGCGTCCGCAGCGCCTGCAGTCTCAAACACCCCCGCAGCTTCCTGGCAGCTACTCTGCCTGCTCTGCCATCTCTCGGTATACTGCGGATCATCCCACTTGCGCAGGAGAGGTGGTGGAGGAAGACTTCGGCTCTGCGTCTCGACCCCACTCGTCCGTCGCGGTGCCGCTCCTACTGTCGACTCGACAGCCGGCGTCGACGGTGAACGTTACGAGCGGGGATCGGGCGATCCGTACGGTTGATCCAGGCGAGGGTCCGTGGGGCAGTGCTTCCCTGCATGATTCAGCGAAGACACCACACGGCCTTGACGGTTCTGCTGTTGCAACTCGAAGCCGTCGCTCCATTGCTGCAGTGTTCTCACCAGAAAGGTGCATATTGACTCGTCGAGGGCAGTCCAGCATCGCCGACACCCTTGGGCAGCTTGCTGGTAGACAGCAGCGGCTTTTGCGTTCGTTGGGCCTGTGTCCGCAGGCATCAATGTCCTCAGCTGTGTCCAGCGCTGACGTTGCATCCTCATCTCCGAGACACGCATCCCAGGGAGATTCCTACCCCGACGTGGCCTTGCATAGCAGCGCCGGCGTGACGGCCCCCAATTCTGTTTCTCCGCAGGAAGAATGCTCTGGCTACAAACCCCATGTCCAGCACGAACCGGAAGACAGTCATGTTGTAGGGCGGTCGTCCATGGGCGTGAGCCCAGTCGGCACGGGAATGGCAGATACCGGAGACTCTCTGTCGATGATCAGTACATCTTTGCCCAGGATCGGTCCTGATCACCTCATGAGTCACCCTATCTCGCACGGAAAACACGCCTATTCGAGTGGCTATACGAGGACCAGCGATGTTGTCACCGATGTCGAGCTCGATCCGAGGCAACTGTCATATTCTGCCACAGTCTCCACAACTCAAGTCTCCGTTCTGAAAGAGGAAGACCAAACACTGACGACGAAAAGGATGGCCGACAGAAGCAAGACAGTGGGGACCGTGCTTCAGGATTCCCAACATGGGAAAGGGCAAGGTTCCTGCCCACCGGGGCCAGCATCCGCGACGGGGGTTGCTGCGACTCTCGCAGCAAGTGTACGATCTGCTTTATCCGTCTCGGAGGTGTCCTCTCTATCCCAGCTAGAGCGCAGGTTTGCAACCCCGTTTTGATCAAAACAGGAATACCTAGCAGAGAGGCATTCCATGAAGCAAGCGTGTGAGAGAGGAACTGATACCTCCAGGCACACGTGGCCGCTGGAAGAGAAGATACCGTCTCCCTTCTCTTCCCCTCCCTCTCCTGCAAACGCGAAAAAAAAACCCAAGTGTGATGTTCCACAAAGAGATAATTCATGTAAGTTTTTTTTTTTTCCCACACGGGCAGGGGCGGGTACTATAGTGGCCGCTGTCACTGCTGTTGATCGATTTTATGAAAAAAAAAGGTACACTGTAGCCCAGTCGAAAGCAATGATCATGTTACACGAAGGCAATGTAACTGCCACGTAGCGTGCAGGTGGTCCCCTGCGCGCGTGTGTGCATGCCGATATTTGCACATGTCTTTTTGTCCTATACGAGTGCACTTGTGGTGGTTCACTTCTTTTTCCATGAGATATGTGAGCGAAACATCAGCGACCAGACGCATACAAACACACGCACGCGCAGACGACGAATTTCGATTTGTTTCGAGGGCATTAAAAAAAAAAAGTTTCTTTTTTTTTGGGGGGGGGGGGGGAACAAGGAGATCTGCGCTTCAGGGAGCGCACGCCTCGACTGCAGGGGGAGGGAGAGGTAGTCCCAGTGCATGGCAAGGTGTGATCCAGAGGACCAGCAGGAGACAAAACACACAGATGAGTAGAGCACACATGCACTAACGGGATAGAAAAAAAAATGTCTCCACCTTCCTTCTCATTTCCTTTCCTCCTCTTCTTGTCACGCCCTGGAAAATAACTCCCCCTGTTTATTCGCAAAAAAAAAAAAAACACGGGCGATTTTTTTTTTGTTCTTCAATCGTTTCTTGTTTCGTGCAGCAAAGGCAATCGATCCTTACATTCCTTCATTTCTGCAACCCCTTCCTTCCCCCTTTCACTCCACTGCCATCTTTGCCGGCATCTTTCTTTTTTAAAGTTTCTGCCAGCCCTGCGTTCGCGTGCACGAACATACACACACACTCACGAAAAACAAACAAAAAAAACAAAGTGTACAGACACCACAACAATGCTCCGTAGCGTTGCTCGTCGCTTGACACCAAAATCTTTTTACGTCAACCCCCGCGTGATCGATGCGGAGTATGCGGTGCGGGGGCTGATCCCTTCCCGCGCGGATGAGATCAAGGCGGACCTGGCCGCTGGCCGCGGCTCGTACGCCTTCAAAGGCCTTGTGTATTGCAACATCGGCAACCCCCAGTCGCTGGGGCAGATGCCGCTGACGTTCTGCCGACAGGTGATGGCGCTGGTAGACGCGCCATTCCTGCAGGAGGACGCGGAGATCGTCGCGCGGCTGCCTGCGGACGCCGTGTCTCGGGCGCGCGAGTACCTTGGCCAGATCGGCACGGGAACCGGCGCGTACACGGAGTCGTTCGGGTACCCATTCGCGCGCACTGCGGTGGCGGCGCATATCAACGAGCGCGACCACGGCGTGGGACCGGCTGCGACGGTCGCCGACATCGTGTTGACGGATGGTGCGAGCAGTCGGAGCG
>CM007332.1:314041-324664 GCA_000333855.2 Endotrypanum monterogeii
TCTGCAGATCGTGCCGGGGCGGTACGGCGAGCGAAATGAGGAGCTGAGCGCGAAGGAGGGGCGGCGCCTCGCGCTGGACGCGCGGTGGGCGCTGGAGCTGCTAGAGTCGAGCGGGGTGGTGGTTGTGCCGGGGTCTGGGTTTGGACAGGAGCCGGGAACACTACACTTCCGCACCACGGTCCTGCCGCCGCGTGAGCAGATGGAACGTGTGGTGCGCGCGATTCGCGAGACACAGGAGCGTATCTATCAGCAGTATGCGTAGGGGCATGCGTGGTGTCTGTGTGTGTGTCTGTGTGTGCCTTCTCTCCGCCTACACCTCACATCTTCCTTTTGACTGATTGCAGTTTTTTCTCTTGCTTTTGATCGTCTCCGCACGTCCGAGCACTGATTTCTACTCGGCTGCGCTGCGCTGCGCGTGGATCTTACGCGCTGAGTCCCATTTTTCCTGTAGAGGGGGATGTGTCGTCATGTTCTATATAGATATTTATGTTTTTTTCTACAAAACGTGGAGGGGAGTGTGCGTCGGCGTTAATCGATACGCTGCTGACTTGCAGCTGAACCGCATTGTGTTTTCTGTCAAGAGAAGCGAAAGCGTTGTAGGTGCAACCTAGAAAGATGCCATGTGTTTTAATAAGAGTAAGTGAAGGAAAGGGTGGAGGTACAAAGTGCTTCAAACACTCTAGGGATCCCTATTCCTTTTTTCCCTTTGTTTCTTTTGTTGCAGCTTGAAATGCGCGGCGCTGCTGTAATGCAGCTTTGTGGTGGGTGATCATGAGAGAAGCGGATGTGCGGGATAATGCATGGCTCTCACGGCTGTTGTAATAGGATTTGTTTTCAAAAAAATAGCGTTCAGTCCATCCCCAATCTTTTTTTCCCCCTCTCTTTTCTCCTCCTCCCAACTCATTCATTCTTTTTGTGCTAGGCTTAACTCCCCCCCCCCGCGCCAAGTTGACGCTATCGGTTTTTAGTGACCGATGCCTGAGCGCGATGCCACGGAGGGGTTCCTCGAAGTTGTTGCTTTTTCTTGCGTTTACTTGCGTGAATATAAATACGTGTATGTGCGGGCGTGTATGTGTATATTGTATGCTTTCAAAAAACAACAACAACAGCTGTAGAGAGCGGCGAATTCGAATTGTTGGGGGTGGGGTGCTCTTATCGCAGATAGAGATTTGATATGAAAAAGAAAATACATTCAAATTTTGAATGTTTGTATAAGTGTTCGTGACCACACCGTCAGTTGTCTTCGCTGTGGAGGTGACAGCCAGTGTTCCCACCGCTGCGAATGTTGAGCAGGTCGAAGGATCTCTGCTCGTGAGCACGCAGGTTCACCCCGAAACCATATACATACACACACCTTGCGGAGGTGTGTGGGCGGGCTTCACTGCCTATTATTGCTTCCCACTGCCTCTGCGCTATCGATCACGCATTGTGTTTCTGTTAGATTTCTGCTTTGGCTGCTTCCCTCCTTGCTCACCTCCATATCTTTTGTCCTGCTGCTTCGGCTGCCGTCTTATCAGGACGTTCATTGTTACCTACGTATATACACGCTCAAAGCTGGCGGCTTTGCAAGCATATGCGTATATGAAAAAAAAAAGATATACACACAAAGACCCCCACCCATACATACACACATAGACCAGGGAGTGTACACAGGCACAGACCCCCCCCTCCCACCCACACCTACATACACCTACAGTCGGACGGGTACTCGCACATTTATAGATACCTCGCCCCTCTTCCCTTCATTTGTTTCTTTTCCACGTATCATCTACCTGAAGGGAAACATATATATAGATATAGATACATACATAACTCCTTGATATATATATATATATATATATATATATACTATCTGCTCCTTGGACTCTTTTTTCTTTGCTCTCCATTACGTGTTGTCATCGCCCTTTACCGTAGCTTCAGTCCCTTTAATGCGTTCCACAGCAAAGCACACACACCCACACATATATATATATCTTGACCTCGGGTCATAGATATTTGTACTCGACTGTTTGTCCGCTTTTATTATATCATCTTAAGCTCTCTTCCTGTGCTGCTTTCGATTTACCAAGTGAGGGAGATCGAATTTTTTTTTTTTTCGGGGGTGTTGTTCCGTTGGTGTACGTAAATATACTGCGGTTCCACGATCGCATAGAGGAGCAAGACATCCGTCCACTTTTTCCCCCCGTCCTTCGCCTCCCCTTGAGCTGCGTCTTGTGTTTCTCAGCTTCTTCAGGTGTGCTGTTAGTCGAATCCCTGCAAATTCTCTCGTTTCTCATTTGGAATCCTTAAAAAAAAAATTATTCAGAGGTGTAGGCATCTGTCGCTCTCGTCGTCTTCCTCCAACGGTATTTTTGTATCTGTCTTGTGACGCATCCCAGGAAACTATCGGCAGTATTGGTGAGAGAGAGGCGCGAAGAGGACGAGAGGAGTAGCGCCCGCTGCCCTCAACTCTACTTTGCCGAACGGATCTCGCGGAGGCGGCGCGGGCGTGCGTCTCTCTCTGTGTGTGTGTGTGCATGTGTGTCTGTCTGTAGATTTTCACAGATTCATTTCTTACTCAAAAAATTTCTAGTCCCTCACTAGAGAAGTCGGGAACACCCGCACGCTCTCTTTCGTGTTGACGGAATGCGCCCGTGTGGAGGTCTTTTGCAGCCACGCGTACTCGGTGTGCTGCACCAATCACCTTTTCTTCTTGCTACTTCGAGGTCGCACCGAGGGGTCGGTGCCGGCAGCCGCGCTGTGGCATCTCTGGAAACAACTGATCCTTTTGAGGTGAGGGATGAACAGCGTCGGTCGAAGGAGCGCCGGTACGGTGGAGCCGCAGGGGGTCGCCGACACCAGCGTCGCACACCGGCACAGCTGCTAGCCAACGTAGGTGGCATTGATTCTCAGGGGGCTGCGAGTGATGCACTCAACCCTGTAGAGTTGCTTCTGAGGAAGCATGAGGTGAGTGCGCGCAGCGGTGCGGCCAACGCTGACCCAGCACCCAGCAAGGCTCGGTCGAGAGCCAAGAACGGGCTTGTGGCGCCTCCTACACACGCTGAGGAGCTGACCTATGGCGGAGACGGTGGTGGTGACGACGACGATAATCCTGACGAGCATTCTGTTTCTTCTTCGGCGACACCGAGAGGGAAGCTACCGCCGCCGCATCAGCATCAACAGCAACAACAGCAGCATCCTCATCTCCTGACAAACCCCTTTCGCGGTCTGCACTGCGATGTTTCGCGCAGTTACCGCGTGGACCAGCTCATGAGGGAGGCAAAACCAACTGATTTAGTTTTTGCACGGCAGGAGAAAAAATCTACCGCCTTTTCCTTCCTGCACTTTCGCGCTGGTGAGCGTTTCTATCGAGGGCACTGGGAGAGTCTGCCCGACATGCAGGGTCAGCTTGACGCGTCTGCGGTGGAGGCGCAGAGGACGTTGTCAAAGCGAGTCTCGACGCCCTACGTGCGTGGCACCCCGATTCCTGGCCTGACGCTGTTCAACAACGACCTCGGTCTGCAGAGTCCCCTGGTGCAGTGCCGCTATCCTCTGATCGTTGCCCAGCGGCTGTTGCTGTTCCCCGATCACCTGCGTCATTTCCACACCGTCTGCGGACGTGAAAATGTCCCTTGCGACTTCTACGCGGACATCGATCTCCCCGGCGAGTCTGCCGCCGGGGCGGAGAAGACGCTGCTGGAGGTGCTCAACTACTTGGAGGTGCGGCTGCCCGGCGTGGGCTTCACTGACCCTTTCTTTTTTGTGTTAACGAATGCGGTGCCAAGCAAGGACAAGGTGTCGTACCACATTCATGCTCGAAGCTTCACACGGTTGAAGGGTGAGGGTATCGGCGTGCCCGGTGCGGTGGCAAAGAAGGGCAAGCCGAAGCAAAAGCAGAAAGGAAAGAAGACCGCGAGCAGCAAGAAGACGAGTCAGGCCACCGGCCACGATCTGGATATCGACGGCGTGGACGACGGGCACGACGGCGACCCTTACGACGATCTGAGTGACCTGGTCAACGCCGTGGATGGCAACGAGCATGCATCCTCCTCCTCACACTGCCGCCATGCGAACACTTCGAAGGCCGTTGCCTTTCAGGACTACCGCGCCGTGAAGCTCATCGCTGACGAGGTGAATCAGACGATTGGTCGGGACATCATCGACCACAATTGCTACAGGCCAAACGCCATGCTGCGCTGCGCGTTCAGCGCCAAGATGCCCTCTGTCCAGGATCACAACTATCGTTCGCAGTCTGAGAATGGGGCGGAGGCGGCACGCCGGCGTCTTGTTCCCCTCGTGACCGCATCAGACCCCGCGTTGCAGCAGCGCCTGTCGGGCACGGAGGCGGTGCTACGCACCATGACTGATCCTGAAATTCTGGAGCTGACCTTCTGCACCCGGCACCTGGACGTGGAGCCGAAGGCCATCAAGGCGGCTCGTCAGCACGCGGTGGGTCTCTCGGCTCGCGACGGCTGTGCTGCTGCGCTGCATCGTTTCAGGCTCATCCGAGCACGGCAGATCCTTGGGCCCAGTGGGTCTCAGGCTGTGGAGTATGACGCCTACGGAAACGCTGTTTCCCCCTTCCTCACCGAGGCCGCCAAGTGGCGTCGCTTCAAGGCTGTCACAGCGAAGCTCCGTACCTTACCCCCTCGCGCAGCGGAGAGCTACGACGTGTGGGTGCGCGTCGGCCTCGCCTTGCACAACTTCAGCAATGAGGATCATGTCTTCGAGGAATGGGTGCTTTTCTCACTCAAGTCACCGCTCAAATACTCGCGGGAGGTGTGCCGGAGGAAGTGGGTGCAGTTCGAGCGCAACCCCGACGCACTGAATTGGCGCCGAGGTTACAATTATCTCAACACGACCGTGTGGCGCCAGGTGACATGAGGTCAAAAGATGGGCAAGTGTTCCTCCCCCCCCCTCTCTCTATATCTATAGCTTAGACCCCCCTCTTTTTTTTTTTTGATGTTGTCGTGTTCCTCGAAGAGAATTTTGCATCGAAACTCGGGCATATGCACATCTATGAGAGGGGCTGGCGTTGGATGTGAGAGAGACCTGTCGGGAGTTCTTATGATCGGGCCGCCTCGTCCCCATTGCTCGCTGCCACCTTTGTGCGGTGTCGAGGCCGTGTGTGCCATCGGGGGGGGAGGGGTGAGGCAAAGCCAATGTATCTTGAAGAAAGGAAAATACGACGTGCAGCGGTGCTTGCGAGCGGTCGACTCTGCTGCACACTTGACAGGCTGGTTTTTTTTTTTCTCTGCTTGTGCGTCTTTATATGGTGGTGCGGACGAGCCAATACCAGGGGCGAGATCGGGGTGGAGGGCGAGGGGAACTAGGGAAATCACAGAGATGATAGAGTGAGTTGACGTGGGGGAGGGGGGGGATAAATATGGGAAGGTCGGAGGGGGGAGTGGAAGCGCTGAATTTGCGTTCATGACCACCTTCATGTTGTCTCTGCCCCTCCTCCCCCCCTCTTTTTCTCTCCATACCTATCCATACAAAAAGTTGTCTTTGCAGCGAATGGGCGCGATTTCTCTTTTTTTTTTTTAATATTTTTGTGTCAAGTCCGTCCTCCCTGCCCTATGCACCCGCACATCATTCTGCACTGAGTGTGCTTTTTTCTTTCCTCTCCATCGTTTCGATTTTCTGAGCAGCCTCCCCCCTTCTCCACACCCTTCCACTTTTTTATTTCATTTTTACGAATTGCACGCCCTCGCTTCTTGTGGACAAGCTTATCGTCGATGTGTCCCTGTCCGCGTGTGACGGCTAGGCTACTGCCTTTCCTCCATTCCATATCTCTACTTGGCGACGCTTCCTGTGCCACTCGGAAGCGCACACTCAACTGCCCCCCCTTCCCCCCCCCCCAAAAAAAAAAAAAAAACAACACATCCCCCAGTAACGAGAGAGGGGAAAGGGGGAGGGAATCGGGGTGTGTGGCGGGAGTGGTCTCTGTGTCTGTCAATGCTTAAAAAAATATTTCTTCACGATTCTTTCCCCCTCATAGATGTTGTTTTTGGAGTTTAGTATCGTTTGTTATTCACCTGTTTTTGTGTCGCTGTTATGTGGCTTCCTCCCTACCTCCCTCCCTCCCCTCCCTCTCACCTATCGCCAAAGCGTTCAGCGACATAATCTTTTCACTGGTTGCTGCATTTGTTCCTCTACTCCCCTATTTTTTTTAGTGTATTTTTTTTTTTCATTCACAGACTCACTCAACAAATGAATGAGGTCGTGAGGGGGAGAGACAGAGAGAATCGGATGGGGGCGAGGCGAGGCGGGTCGCTGGGAAGAATGAGTTGCTGCGTGTGTGTTTGTGTGTGTAATTTTTAAATAATGGATTTCCCACTTGTTAGCATATGTCTGCAACACGTGCATGACTGCTTCTCTGTGTCTGTAGGGTTTGGTGCAATGTCCCTTCCCGCACCATCCACGGCTTTCGTGTCGCGTGGAGCGTAAGCACCCATGGCTGACAAACACACACACACACACACGTATATATATATATATATATACGCGGATGTATATACTGATAGATGCGTGTGCTCGTTTTTTTTTTTCGCCCACGGCTCCCTTCTCCATTTTCTAGTTTCTGTTGATGTCCCCTCACTGTCGAGGCCTTTGTTGTGGTGTTGGTTTGATTTGATGTGTTTTGGGTTTCTGCCCACGTTTTTTTTTTTGTCCCTACTCGCCCATCCTCCTTCTCCTTCTCACCCCGTAGTTCTCTAGCTGTCTGCTCCACTTTGCCTGCGAGTGCGTGTCGTAGAGGACGAGGGTGCACTGATGGTATTCAAGGAGGAGGGTGGGGGTAGGAGGGGAGAAGACTTTTCTGTTTGATACGGCGCTGATATCCTCATTTCACGTGCACACTCTTTAAAAAAAACAAAACAAAACAAATCGTCTTCTCTCTCTCACACACACGCACACACACACACGCACCTACACGCACGCAGGCACGGATGCAATGGCAGACTCCTCCCTTCTTCCCAAGTGCATTCGTGTGGTGGATGTGTATGGGGCGCGCATGCACTGAGGAGATTTCTGGAGGGAGTGCTACACTGTCTACGCCTCCTCCCATATCTCAAGCATTTCGTCCTCATTTTCGCTAGTTGAGGGCGAGTGGTGGTTGAGGAAGCAAGACTGGCGCGTTCTTATAAAGCTTCTGTGCGACGGGCATATATATATATATATATATATTCCTGCTTCCTCTCGGCCCTTACGCTGCTTCGCCCTTCTCCTTTGGGGTGTCCTCGTATCTGGGAGGTGATTGATGGGACTCTGCTCGAGGACCGTTTTTTTTTTTTTTTGTTCGCGTGTGTGTGTGTGTGTGTGTATTACCTTCAGAGACAGCTCCGTGCTCCGGGTAATCGTGTCTTTTGAAAGACATGATGCCAAATACCGAGTCCCCCTTATGAAATATGCTCGTCTCTCTGTCTACCGTGTTACCGACAAGTGTTTCCGTCAACGCTGACTACAATCTTTTGAAAATCTTCTACCCTCTTCCTCCTCCTTCTTTTCGTGCCTCTTGTGATTCTCTACTTGTGCATCTGGCAATGTCTCTGTGCGCTTGCCTCTACATGTGCACCGGTTTTTCCTCATAACATGTCTCTACTGACGTTCTGTGTTTTATGATTCTACATTTGTTTTTGTTTCTTACATCTTCAAATGATGTATTCGGAGACAGAGAACCATCATTGCAACAACAACGTCTGCATGGACGTCACTGCCATCTTTCTTTCCCTTGCGTTCTGATTTTTTTTCTTTTAGAAAACAAATAATCGTGATAGCTGGAAGAAGCAGCATCTCTCCCCTTATATATATATATATAGGGTGAGTACGTCTCACAGTACTGTAACTCCTCTCTTGATTTCTCTTCTCCCCTCACTAACATTTGTTCCCCCAGACGACTTTGTGTATTTGTGTGTGTGTGTGGCTGTCTGTGTAACTGTTTGTGTGTGTGTGTGTGGATGTGTCTGGGTATTTGTCTGAATAACACACAGGCGTACATTATCTTCTTCCCTTCCACACCGCCGTACCCATATAACTTCTGCTTCGCGTGCACACTATAGGGGGGTTCTCCTTGTCTCTAATCACAGTAGAACGGAGGGCGGCAGCAACATCAACGGCAAAGGACTCGTCGGTTTCTGCTCCAACCCAATAAGGGCCGTTGAATGCGCACGTGTGCCCTGTCACACAAACAGACCCCCCCCTCCCCCCCCCCTCACACACACACATACACATACATCCACATAATCTACAATTTCTTTTAGTTTTGCTTCACATCTGCAATGGCAAAGGTACCGAATTTCTCTGAAAAAGAGAAGACGGCTCGGCTGGTCGAGTCTCTATCGAGGCATCAGCAGGTGGAGCTCCTCGCGCAGGCACTTTTGAGAGAATACATGCATCGACGGGGCCTGCGCAACACGTTGCATACATTCGACATGGAAAACCCACGCGACGAGCGGACCATTTCTTCTCGCGCTCTTATGCGTCATCTTTTAAATATTCCCGCTGAGGGTCGGATGTCGCGGCTGCAACCTACCGCGTCCTCCTCTTCTGCAAAGCCACAGGCTCCGACCTTCATGGAAGAGCTGTGCTCCTACAGGCTGACAAAACGTGATTACACGAGTGCGGCCGGGAAACAAGGCAGGGAACAAAGGTGTGATCAGGAGGATGACCCTAGTGACGTGGAGCTTTGTGCACTGCACACAGCTCTTGATAAGCATCAGTCGGAAAGGGCGTTGGGCGAGGAGAGACAGCGTGAGTATTTGGAGCTTCTCGCTGCAGAGGAGGCTTATCAGCGACGGAAGAAAGACCACAAAGGGAAGAGGCACAAATCCCACGACAAAGGAAGGCACCGAGAGAGGCATCGCGCCCGGGGCCACGCTGACAGCAGCGACGACGAGGCGGGGATCGCAGCCGGCAGCAGCGACGAAAGCATCACGCACGGTCGCGGGCCGTTGGACGTTGACTCCTCAGATAGATCGAAAAAAACTACGTCAGCATTGTCAGACTCGCGCAGGTCTTCCACAGAAATAGGTACTGGTGGTGCGAGCGCAGTCGTCGCGGCCGTCGGGTCACGCTGGCAACCACCTGCTATCGTCTCTCAGGTACACGACAGCCATCACATCGAGAGTGAGGGTGCGTCTTCGCATACCACAGGGCCGGCAACTCGTAAGGCAGCTCAGCATGGGCTGTGCAGCGACAGCAGTGACGACAACAGCGACCACGAAAACGAGTTCGATCCTTTCGGTGACAGCGCGGCGAATCAGCGAGCGCTGATGGCGCGAATTCGGGCGGAAAGCGAGCGCTGGCCTCTATACACGCACGACAACGCCCCTAATGCCCACGGCAGCAGCACAAACAGTATCGTTGAGGGCGGGGGAGGGTCGATGGGCTCTCTTGGCGCCCCTCCTGGAGCCCTATCGGCGCTCTCTGGACGAGACGCAGGCTTCCGAGGACTGGGATCCCTGAGAAGCACTCAGCCCGTCCAACGGGTTGCAGGGGGGCTCACTGCAGAAAGCACAACTCCATTTTCCCCAACTTTTGGGTCGATTTCTTCCACCGCACCCGCAGGTGCTAGCGCAGGTGTTGCTGCGCTTCGCATGAGGGGTTCATCGACCTCAATCTCCGGCGCTAGCACACATATTTCTTCGACAGATCTGACCAAAGCAAGCTACATTGGCTCTGCTCCTTACTCGAGTATTCTGGTAAAGCATCGGGGCACACCACAAGGTGACAACCACGACACAGGCGAGGAGCGACCACTGCACTCGTATGACCGCACTGCGGTGCCTCTGAGCAGTGCATTGGCTGGAAGCAGCAGCAGCGGCGGTATCGACAGCAGCAGCGGCACGCGCAGTGCTCTGCGCAGTCCGCCACCGCAGGCTTCGATGCTCAACGAGCCTCACTCCTCGGTGGTTCTCCGTACACCTTCGAGATCCCCTGTCAGAGACAAGGGGGGTGCCAGTGGATCGGGAGGGGGGAGCAGCGGTTTGCGTCACGGTATCGGGTTCCGCACGTCCTCTGTGTCTGCTGATGGCATAGATTTTACATCGCCCTCTTCCCGTGGAGTCAGCGACGTCGCCAGTGCTGCAAAGCCAAACCGTAAAGAGCGGCGTGTGAAGCTACTTGTCGATTGATGCTTCATGACAAGAAGGGAGGGGGGGGGAACGTATCTTTTATGCCTGTGCATGAAATTCCTTGCACTGCTCCCTTTTTCTAGAGGGATCTTCATCTGCATTCTCCACACACACACACACACAGTCTGCACACGTTCCTGTACATGTTTTTTTCTTTATATATATATATATGTAATACAAGCCTTTTTTTTTTGTGCTCTGTGCGTAGCGTGGGAAGAGGAGGAAGAGAATTAGAGGGGGAGAAATGTGTTGTGTGTGTGCATATTTGTGTGTGTGTGTGTGTTAGTGATGGTTTTAGTCTTGTGAGTTTGTAAGATTTACAGGACAGAGTTTTTCTCTCATTTCCGTTCTCCCTGCCCCTTCTCCTTCCCCAATTGCATCGTTATATATATATATATATATATATATATATATATATATACTACTACTTCTACTCGTGCTATACTAATAATTAATACTACCTTCGTCCTTACCTTGTATTGTTCCGTTTCGGTTGGTAGTATAGGTGGGG